>WBZZ01000698.1:7500-39395 GCA_019918135.1 Paulinella micropora
GGTTAATCAAATCTCTGTTGAAAAAGTTTTAGAAAGATTGTCAGCAATATTTCAAAGCAACGAAAGTCTTTACATGGATGAGAACGGAATCAACTTTGATAAATTAAAATTTGTGTTGAAATCTGTTAAAATGCCTACGGGCGGGACAAGGCTTCAGGTTTTGAACAAATTGGATATCTACAGAAAGAAAGGAGTAATCTGTATTACTAACAGCGATAACTTATGCTTAGCACGAGCAATTGTTGTAGTAAAGTCAAAAATTGAAAAACACCAAAAATTCTCGCAAATTATGCGAGGACGAAAGATACAGCAGGAAATGGCAGAGGCTTTACACGATGAAGCAAAAGTTATTAAGGATGTGTGTGGAATACCAGAAATTAATACATTTGCTAATCACATTAAATACAATCTGGTTATTGTTGAATTTCCTGACAAAATCATTTATAAAACAGAACTACTTGAGGCGAATGGCGGACGGCTTACTAACCTTTACATTCTAAAGACTGAAGGACATTACGATGCCATAACTAACATGAAGTCTATGCTAGGAAAGGAAAACTTCTGTGAGTTGTGTCTAAGGGGATACCAAAAAAGACATGCCTGCGAAGCCAAATGTAGTATCTGTGAAACCAATGGATGTAAAGGAATAAATGACAAGAGCCAGTGGAAAGAATGTGAGCAGTGTAATAGAAAGTTTCCGAACACTGAATGCTTTAATAATCACAGGACAACGAACTGCGATGTTAAAGCAAAATGTAAATCGTGCGGGCTGAATTACAGAAAGAAGGATGAACACAAATGCGGATATGTGAAATGCCGAAATTGTAAAATAGTGAAACCGCTTGAACACCAATGTGAAATAGTCCAAAAAGAAATCTTACCGCCGTCAGAGCAATACATATTCTTTGACTTTGAAGCGACACAGGACGCAGGCGAGCACATTGTTAATCATGCCGAAAGCCAGTATTACGATGCGAAGGAACCACCGATAATTCATAAGAACATTCAAGATTTCTGTAATTGGGCTTTTGACACTAAACACAGCGGATTTACATTTATTGCGCACAATGCCCGCGGTTATGATTGTCAGTTTATTCTTAAGTGGTTGGTTGATAATGGACAAACTCCATTTGTAATTTATGAGGGCGGTAAGATTATGATGATGACACTTAAGAAGTATCGGTTCATAGATAGTCTAAGTTTTCTTACGATGCCTTTGTCAGACTTTCCAAAGACATTCGGGCTTACGGAACTTAAGAAAGGTTTCTTTCCGCACTTCTTCAATACGGCTAAAAATAGAAACTATGTTGGTGTAATGCCACATAAGAAACATTACGGATACGACACGATGCGAGGAGATAAACGAAAAGAATTTCTTGAATGGTATGATGAACAAGTGAAAGCACATAACCACTTTGATATGGCGAAGGAAATCTGTGAGTATTGTCATTCAGATGTTGATATACTGAGAAAGGGTTGTATAGACTTTAGAAATCAGTTTCTAGAGTTCGGTATTGACCCTTTTCAATATACAACTATTGCGAGTTGTGTTATGGCTTTGTATCGTGCTAAGTTTATGCCAGAGAATTCAATTGCGATATTGAAAGCGGAAAAGCAAAACAGGATGACTTCTAGGGCTTGTGTAGAATGGTTAGCATACAGAAGCAGGTTAGATAAAACTGATATTAAACACGCATTCAACGGAGGTGAAAAAATGTTTCAACTCGGGCAATCTCGTGTGTATGTAGATGGATGGGACGAGAAAAACAAAACCGCTTATGAGTTTTACGGGTGTCATTGGCACGGATGTGATAAGTGTTGGAATAGCAATGCTTTGAATGTGAAGAAGAATAAGACAATGGGCGAACTACACAAGGAAACAATGAGAAGAGAAAAACAACTTAACGAACAAGCAAAAGTAATAAGTGTCTGGGAGTGCGAATGGAGCCTGATGAAAACCAGTGAAAGACTGGCAGAGGATACAAACGAACGAATTACTGAACAAGAAGGACTAAACCCACGAGAGGCAATGTTTGGAGGTAGAGTGAATGCTTTGAAATTATATTGGAAATCACGACATGATAATGAGTATGCGAAATATATTGACATATGCTCACTTTATCCGACTGTGATGTATTACGACCTTTATCCAAGCGGACACCATATAATTATTAGACCAAACAATGAGGAGGAAAGAAAAAGTATGGAAAATAAAATTATAAACAGAGAATATTTCGGAGTGGCTAAGGTTAAGATGCTGCCACCTAGAGGCTTACTACACCCAGTCTTACCGAAGGCGGACAGAGGTAAGATGATGTATTACTTATGCGATAAGTGCGGAATGACTGAGCAACATGGAGAATGTAAGCACACAGATAAAGAACGAGCAATAACAGGCACATGGGCAACTCCAGAAATTTACAAGGCCTTAGAGAAAGGGTATAAGTTGATAAAAGTATATGAAGTATGGCACTGGAAAGAACAAAGCAGTAGCCTATTCAAAGAATACATAAAGACATTCTTGAAAGTAAAACAAGAGTCCAGCGGATACCCCGCGGGATGTAATACGGAAGCAGAAAAACAAAATTACATAAAAAGTATGGAAGTTAAAATGGGTGTAAAGATGGATGAAAGCAAAATATTCAAAAACGAAGGACGGCGAGCAGTGGCTAAGTTGTGCTTGAACTCTTTATGGGGTAAGTTTGGACAGAAACAAAATAAAACACAGAACAAAATGATAAAGGATAAAGATACCTTATACAAACTATTGAACGATAAATCAGTGGATAATATAAATATTAACATAATTAACGACAAAATTGTAGAAGCCAGTTATGACTTAAAACAGGATGCAGTGAGCGACCCGATTAAAACAAATATTGTAGTTGCTTTATTTACTACATGCCACGCGAGAATGAGACTTTACAATATGATGGACATATTAGGTAATAGGATATTGTACCATGACACAGACAGCGTAATATATACGACTAACAAAGAAATTAATCAGGTTGATGTAGAGACAGGTGATTTACTTGGAGATTGGACAGATGAATTAAAGGGAGCAAAAATAAAAACCTTTGTAGGAGGCGGGCCGAAATGTTATGGATACTTATTAGATAACGGGAAAGCCAGTATGAAAGTAAAAGGATTTAGCATGAACTATGAAACGAAAAAAGCATTGAATTTACCGAATATGTTAAGTGTGATAAGTTGCGGGCTTGGTATTACGAACACTGAATTATTTGAGAATGGTAAAAATGAACTGGCTGAATTGTTGGAGACTGATGAAGAATTACGGATTGCTAAGCGAATTGAGAAGTCTGGAAAAGTAGTTATAATAGAAAACAACAAAATTACAAGAGACAAACAAAAGAAAAAAATAACAAGCGAATACTTAGAAAAGATATTTAGTTTTACATATACGAAAAGACAAGTTATTGGAATTGTAGAGAATGCGATTGAAACTAGACCTTTTGGATTTTAAAAAAAAATAAAGATGATAAATAATTAATTAATTTTTTTCCATAAAATTTTTTACCACTCTATATAGACAGATGACTACCCTCACCAGACTATGTGAGAAGTTTGAACAACTTTCCATTGAAAATAAAAAAGAAAACTTTTCTCTTACTGATGTCAAAAAGGTAATAAACGATGAAATTCAAGCCATTGAGAAAAGCAGAGAAGGAAAGCCAAAGGATACTTTTCCATTTGGTAAATATAAAGGTAAGAAAATTCAAGATGTTGCTACAATTGACAAACCATATCTTGAATGGGTTATGAAACAGCCGTGGTTTGATAAATTTACGGACATTAAAAGTGAAGTTAAAAAATATTTATAATAAAAAATTAATATTTATATTATATACGAATTATGTCAGACCTCTCAACCAAACAAGACTACTTGAATGAAATTGAAAAATGGAACCTTGACGGCGAAATAAAAAAGCCGACTATTAAATGGACAAAGCCCGACATTGTTTCTTTCTATGATCAATACAAGCCAAGGGACGATAATGTGAAAGTAGTTATTCCGTTAGAGGAGACATTGACGAAAATAATGGAGGAAGAGAGCACTCCTTTTAAGGCGACTGACTTGAAAGAAACTGGAATTACGGAAATCAAGGCTAATGTTGGTGAAGAGATAGCAAATGTCTCATGCCCAGAAGAAGGATGCATATTAAATAAAGCACCTTGTAAAGAGTGTAAGAAAAAAAATGTTTTATCAGTTTCAATTGACAATGATAGATTTTGCGATGTGGCATGTGTGCTTTCATTTCTAGAAAAAAATGAAGAAATGAATGAAGTTAGAAAAAATAATTTTATCAAGTATTTTAAAAAGTGATATTTGGAAAATCAACGATTTAATTTTTTTCTCTAAGGGTCTTCAATCCAAGTAAAAGCATACTGAATACTTATAGTCTGATTTAAAGTAGCCTGGGCTGTTATAGTTAGCCTTTCGCTTGGTAACATGTCATCTAAATCATAATCGGCAAAATTTATACTTTGAGCATCACTAGTATTTACAAATACAACAGCAATCACATTACCACCAGCAATAGTCGCGGTAGTATCAAATGAAACTAGACTTGTATTTGTATTGTTCTCAGCATACACGGCACCTGTAAGTGTAGCATTTTTTATTACCTTAATGATTACGCTACTTTTAGTGTCAGTATTTAGAATATTTAGCCGTCTTGGATACACTATACTATAATTAGCAATAGTGTTTCCAATAATATTGGTATTATTTCTCATAGTAAAAGCATGAGTTGCTACATTCGTTGTATTTGCTGTTCTTTCATAAATAAATGGAATACCTCTTATGATTTCAGTTCCTTCAATAAAGCATCCAACACTGGCAATTCTAAGGCTTTGGATTTGCGGATTAGCACCAACAGCCAAAGAAGCCAAGAATGGTAAAGTAGTATTATTAAGAGATGTAGCAGTTTTGCTGTTGGCATATCGTATAGCATGGACTAGTTGAAATTGCCCAGTGTTTGGATTTTCAATATAAAATGATATCTGCCCGAAACCCAAGTATTGATATTTAATCTGAAATACATTACCCTTACTGAAATCAATGGCTGGTAAGTAATCCGTTCCATCTGCTTTATCTACATTCCATTGACTTTGTTTAACCTCGGTAATGACTGTGGAGTTGTTAAATTGGTATATTTTCATTACACCGCTTTCTCTTGAGAAGAAAAATCCGTCCGTCAAGAAGGAATCGCCAATACCTACATAAGATGAATATCCGCCTGCTTCATTTGTATTCCACAAAGCAGTAAATCTGACACATACACCCATACCAGCACGATATTTAATTTTCTTTTTTGTTTCAATGAATAATCTTGAACCTCCAACTGCCTGTGTTGTTAGATATGCCATAGCACTCTTTTGCTCTAATGTAGCATTAGTAGTGCTTGTGTTCCACTTAGAGGTATTTACATTATACATAAATGTTTCTTGTATAATCGGTGTGTATTGTGATGTTGCTAATTCACCAAATGCTGTTTTTTCAACATTAGTCTCAAGATAACCATCATGCCCGACTTTGACATTTACAAAATCTCCGTCAGGATTTTGTGCGATTAAATTTCGTTGGTGAGACATTGTAGGGCTATATTATCAAAAAAAATAAATTAACTATAGAAAATTAATAATTACATATTACATCACTAGCGAAGTTATGAGATCGTAATCATATTTGCCTTAACCTGAACCTCCCGCTGAGTGATTGCCACTGTGTAGTGATTAAGAGCCGTACCATTAAGTCCAGCAGTAGTAGCAATAAATTCCCATCGTCTTTCATTGGAAAGGTCAAGCCCACTGATTTCATTCTGATCCTTGCTCCATAGCGGACGGGTATTATCCCAAGTATCAACCCAGAACCAGTTGTATTTATACACATCGTTATTCAACACAGCCGAACCCTCAATCTTTGACTTCAGATACATATAGTCTTCTTCAGTAGCACAGTTAATGTTAAACTCTTGTTGTCGTGCTCCGTCTAGAGTAGTGTAAAAACTAGTCACCTTTGCTGCCGCACGATTATCATGGTCATAAGCAGTGTTCTTTTTTTCTTCAGTATTGAAAGCTGAGTGATAAATCTTCTTCAAACGGCGTCCGTGCCCGCGGTCAAAACGCATAATAATGTTTTGGGATGTGCTTACTCCAAATGTATTCTTATAAACATAAGGATAATCAATGTTGAAGCTCATACCTTCAGGGCTAGCAATCTTCTGTTGAATCGATTGAATGACATCGGGGTTAGTTTCAACAGCAAGAAACAAGGCAAGATCAGTGACATCGGCAGATACAGCCATAGCAGCACTGCCAACATTCGCAGTGCTAATAGCAGTAGCAGCACCATTCGTCACCGTATAACCAGTTCTGTCAGTAGCACTCCATACAATTCGCATAGTCAAAATCTCTGGAAACATAATAGTCTTATCAAGTGCAAAAATAGTGTTAATAAGCATACCCAATGGAATTTTCACATTAATAGCCAAAGCGGCATTCGCTCCACTTCCCACAAGATACTTCGCCTCGTTGTAATTAACATTTACGGAGGATAGTGCTCCAACTCCAGTTGTCAAAGCTGCATCATCGTGACGACGAGAAGCAATCACTGGCTCTCGCAATAGTCCCTGAGTTGCGGCGGCAACATCGTTATTACCATCAACAGCTGCACGAAATGCTGTTCTAGTTGCTTCAAGAGCACTAATGTTAATCAAACCGTTAGCATTACATTTTTGAAGCATACAGCCCCAACCAGCATTCGCAGGAAGTGCCGCACTATCGTGATTAGGAAGGTCAAGGAAATCCTTCAAACTCATTTCTGGTTTCCAAAGCATTTTAGTCACATTTCTAAGATTGTTAAGGTCGCACAGATAAACACCGCTACGGGTCTGAAGTTGTATCTGGCTAATTTGTGAAAGGCAGTCCATAAAAATTCTAGTATAAGTGTTGGCAGGAGCCGCTCTCATAGTATAACTAAAACTCAAATAAGAGCGGGCGAGATTGAACGGGCGACTGATAAGGTCAAAGCTTCGTTCTTGTCCTCCAGCAGTGGTAACTTCAAATGAAGCAGAGCCCTCACGTGGAGCAAGTTTATTCAAACGATACGAAGCACTGATGTAGTCAGTCTTACTGAAGTCCAATTCTCCTCCGTGTTGAGTAGGCATTTTGTTTTTTAGTTTTTTGGCAGTTGTGGAAAATTAACTAATTCACCAGAATATATTAGAAAGATTTTAAAAATCTTTGAGCAAAAATAAAAAATAAAAAAATAAATAATTCTAAAATTAATTCACTTTGATTTTAATAAATTGAAAAAGGATGTAAATAAATTAAAATAATTCGTTTCTCTGTAAATCAACAAAGTCATTACAATACCTAACCCATTAAGATTAATTGCTTGGTCGTTTTCGTCTGTAAGATAAAACCTGAATACATTATTTGAACTGGTGGATAATTTCTTACCATACTCCGACCCGCTTCCGTCGTATATAACAGCACCAAATGGTATTTCGTTGGCAGTATATATTTCTTGTAGCACGTGATTATCTCCTTCACCAACTAAGTCCGATTGAAGGTATAAAGTCTTTTCCCCAGTTAGAATAATTACATTTGGCGATTTAATAAAATCATCAGCAAAGAAATATGTGGAATTTCTATCAAACCCCATTACTTCGTGAATACGGGTATCACCATCAAATATAAATCGCGGTTGAATACCTCCGTTATTTGAAACACTGAATGTTAATTTGCCATCTTCTGGTTCTATGTTGGTATTATTACTGGATACAACATAAGTATAATTATTTGGGCTGTCTGCGGTTAGTATCTCCGACAACTTATTTTTTAGATTGTTCATTGTGTAGTTTCCTTCAGGTATAGTAATTAAAGCCTCATACCCGTCTTCAGATAATGTAAAAGTATTATATGGAGAGGCTACGGAGTAATACGACTTCGGAACATAGATATGAAGAATTTTACAATGTGTGGGATTGTCTAGTGATTTTAAGTTTATCTCGTGTGTAAAGTCGCTGTCAGTGCCAGTTATTCGGTTTTTGCTATTTATGTAATAGATACCCGAACTTCTTCCTCCCTTGTAGTCCATGATATATTATACAAATAATATTTTTTAGATGAAGGTATCAAAATGACCATAACCATTCTGTGCTTTTAATTTTTCCGCTTCTTCTTCCTTTAAGTCTGTGTATCCACTAGCAAACTTAAAGCGGTTGCCTTTCGCTCGTTCCATTAAAAATCTCATAGCAAACCATCCGCATGTGTCGGTTGTGTCAGATTGTTGTTTTACTTGATTAACCTTCATTAATAAATAACTATCGGGGTGGCTTTTGTCAATTAGTCGTTTCATTTGTTGTTGAAAGTCTTCCGTTGGTTGGTAAAGTGCTAATGGGTCATACACTTCCACTGACCTGTCTTTATCTAGACTTACCCATATAGCAATCCAATGAGACCCCGCTTGTTTGTGATTATCCAAATTCATAATAAATCCGTATCGTTTTCTTTTTTCTGGATTTAGTTTGTAGATTTCATCACTGGCTATCGCTCCGAGATACCATCCATATTTTTTCATTATGTCATCTATTTCATTAGTCATTAAACCGCGACCATCACCTTGTAATGGGACTTGCTCTGCCTCTGGTTTATCTGGTTGCTGTGGCTCCTCTGGTGGTGTTTGGTCTGGCGGTGTTGTCGTATCTGTTGCCAGCTCTGGTGGCGGGGGTAGTTGTGTCTCCGCGACGCTCGGGGGTATGGTAGGGGGTGGAACCCCCTCCTGAGGCATTCCCTCGTCAATATTCAAATCTGTTGAAACTCGTTTATCTAAATTGGGATCGGAAGTCATTTTGTTAGTTAGAGTATTCACAAAATCATGTTTGTTCATTGTGTGTTTCCAATCTTTGCGGGATAAATATTTTTTTATTTTCGCTATTGAAAATACCTTATCAATTAATTCTTCTAATGTCTTCGCTCCACTACCTTTTTGCTCACTAATGCCCATATACTCTTCATATCTAGCATAATCCGCCACTTTTCTTTTTACGTTTTTCACCTCACTTCCAACATCAATATTAAACCTTTTAATCATGTTAATTATCCAATTTGAAGTGTCTTTGTAATTTAATTTGTTATGACCATCACTATTTAGTCTCTTTTTTAAAGCCTGTGCTAACTCTTTTATGGTAATGTTTGGGTGATAAGTTTTTGAAAATCCAGAGATTAAAAATTGATTAATTTGTAAATTTTCAAGATGCTTACCCTTTTCTTCCGCTTTCTTTTTTTCCTTTTCAAGTTTTTCTTTATATTCTTCTGCTAACTTTTTCTGTTCTTCTAAAGATGTCGCTGTGGCTATAGCCATCTGAATATCTTGACTGGCTTTTTGTAAGTCTTTGAGACTCATCTTTTTTATGAACTTATCTGTATATCCTGCTAATTTCAGTGTTTCAATATCTTTCTGCTTTTGCTTTTTTTCTTCCTCATATTGCTCTTTCGTTTTCAATGGTGCTTCATCTCCTAAATTAGGTAAGGCTGGTGCTTGTGGTGGTGCTCCAAATGGTGGTGCTAATGGTGGTGCTTGTGGCGGTGCTTGTGGTTGTCCCTGTTGTTGTGGCATGATATATTGATACTGCTGTGGCGGTGGCATAATAGCCAATCTTTGGTTCCTTTGCTGTTCGTATTGTAAATCCTCTATGAGTTTTTGCTCCCTCCTTAGTTCTCTGTCTTTTTGCTCTTGTCGTTCCTTGATATCGGATAGTTCATTGCGGTGTATCCTTGCTAACTCATCCTGCCTTTCCTTCACATCTGCTACGTCTTTTCGTTCTAGCCTTTTCTTTTCTTCTTCTAAATCCTCCCTTTTCTTCTTTTCCTTTTCTTCCTCGACATGTATTAACTCATATTTCTTTTGTAAGTTGCTTTGTATTTGGTTTCGGTTCTCATGTTCAAGACGATTGAAATCAGATTTGATTATTTTTTCTCTTGGTTTGCGGCCCTGCCTTTGTGGCCTCGGCTTACCAATATATTTCATAAAAAGTTTAACGATTTGTAATGTGCTTAAATCATTTGTTTTCTTACCAAAATTAAGATAATATTTTTTACCCTTCTGGATAATATATGGCCTCCCGCTCTTATTTCTATAAACTCGTGGGGGTCTTACCTTTGATATTTTAGAATGGCGCTTCATGCTTCGCATTCTCGCTTATTCTAAAACATCGTTTTTTTTATTTTGGAAAAAAATAATGGTCATCGATGTTTTGTGATGACGGCAGTCAGAACAAAATATCATCATTTAATGAAACTTTACAGCACCTCCTCGTTGCTTACCATACCCAAGTTTTGCGGCAGTAGCACTAACACTACCCGCGTAAGGCACCCCAACACTACTCAATGCCCCCGCAGTCCTAGAGATTACCTTATTATCGCGAAGGAATTTATTAACAGCCAAGGCAGTTTTTCCGACCTTTGCCCAGTTAATCTTTCCTCCCTTTTGACCACATCCCTTCTTCTTAGTTTTCTTTTTTCCTCCCTTCTGTGGCATTGATGGATTGTATCCGATGTTATATCCTGATGGTTGTGAAATTATCACTGGCGATACTGGCATATATTAGAAAGATTTTAAAAAATTCTTTCAGCAAAATAAAAAATAATTACAAAAATAATTATTTTAGACGATAAGCAAAATTTTTTCTTAACTCATCATCAACACTTGAAACATAAAGAAAATTAAATCTCTCCTTTGTTGCTTCGTGATACTTTTGAAGAAAGTAATCAAAGTCAAAAGATAAGTCTAAGTGCTTATACACAAGTTCCATTTTGTCCTGAGATTGGCTTGGAAAGATTAATAGATAATCTAACTGCTTAATGGCTTCTGGCCGTAGGTCGTTCAGATACTGACTAGACATAATCACCTTTGATTTATAGTGTCTGTTCTTTTTTAACAAATCGCTTACGGACTTGTCTCTTAAACCGCTCCCTAAATCATCCAAAACAAAAACAACCTCTGGAGATATATATTTACTCGGCCTTTCTTTTGGTTCGGTAGTTTTCTTTTTTTCTTCTTTTCCAAAGTATAAAAATTGTGGCTTCTCCATTGGTTCTTTATCATCCTGTTTTACTTCTCCTTCTTGCTCTTCGTCTGGTTTATTCAGTTTGTCCAATTCGTAATCAATAATATTCACCCCGTCTGATTTAAGAAAAGTATATACCGCCATTGGATTTCCCCTGTTCTTAAAGTGCTTAACCATTGCTTTATAAATGTAGTCCTTGTGTATTGTTGAAGCAATAATGACAATACGGGTTTTTCTGTCGGTTGTCCGTTTCAGTATTTCAAAGAGTGCTGTTGTTTTTCCGCTCTTCTTACGGGCAAGTAGAAATATGTTGGCATACGGCTCATTAAACAATTTATAACCTTTTGCTTTTTTGTTTCCATCACCCTCTTGTTTTACTGGCTTCACCTTGACATTGTTAATCTTTTGCATTGATATTTTAGAATTGCGTTTCGTGCTCCGCACTCTCTCTTATTCTAAAACATCGTTTTTTTCATTTACAAGAAATTAAATGGTTTTACGATGTTTGTTGAAGACGTAGTCTGAAACAAATATCAGCCTAGAAACTCTAAACACACAACAATTCGCCCCGCTAAATTTCCTGTGTCAATATTTCCGCTGTCAGTTTCAAGGACTTTAAATGTATATTGTCCGTCAGTCCATCCTACAACACCCAAATTATAACCGAGATTTGAAATGTTTGCTGTAGTGCTGTCAGCAAATGTTCCAATAATTCCAATTCTATCCATGTAAAGAATTCTGGTTTTGGTTTCCGTCTGGTCGTTCATATAGTGGATAAACTTAACATTCATTTTGGTGGGTGTGAATGACATTTGGATATTCTTATTAAATGTTTTGCTTCCTCCAGCAAAATCATTGCTCAGAAAAATAATCCGCTGATATTTATAGTCAGTCATGGTTATATTACTACTCATAAACTTTTTAATAATCAAAATATTTTCGCGGAGTGCCTGCGACTTTTACTCTCGGGTAAGCGAAAAAAAGAATATTAGTTGTGTTTATTGTATTCAAAAGGGTATAGATACTAAATTTAAGTGTATTTACAAACCGATGAGTGATTGGTGTGTTAGTTTTGATGAAGCCCTGCCTTTAATGTGTGCTGGCGATAATAGATGGTATATGACACATACATATGAATGCTCACTTCTTACTTGAAGAAGGTGATGGAAGGCATATCCCAATCAAAAGTGTTAAAATACCAACATAAGTATTAGCAACCTCACAAGGTAAGTTCTTTTCAGATAGCCTTACGATACAAAGGGTGATGATGGCGATAATGATACCCATTTGAAACAAGTATTTGATAAGTCGGCTGTCAGTTTTTCGCTTAGTCAAACAGCAATCCCAGCTGTCCTCGTATTCGTGGTCTAATTTTTTTTCTTCCTGCTTAATTTGGACATCAAGCACACGGTTTTTGAGTTCGGGTGTAAGGTCTTCCGTCTCTATGATTGGTGGTGGTGGGTGTAATCTAGGGGGCATTTGAAGGAAATAAAACTGCTCGTATTTCTGCTAATTGGTTCGCTTGGTCTTGTAATATATTAAGTAAAGTTTTATTTTCTTTTTCTAAATTAACTACCTTTTCAGTCAAATGTTGAAAAGCACTGACCAGTATTGGAATGAAGTCCGTGTATGATATACCTTCAAAGTTTCCATTTCCATCGTCTGCTTTTATTCCACTTTCAGATACAAATTCTGGAAATATTTTTTTTACTTCATCCGCAATAAATCCGTGGTTCTTTTTCTGTTTCTTTTCGTCTGATTTCAAATAATATGAACAGCAATTTATTTTCATAAGTTTATCGCAACAATCCCCGCAGTCTAGTGTTTTAATATCTGATTTTAATCGCCTGTCTGAACCAGAAGACCATGTATTTGCTCCCGCATACATAAAAACATATCCTGTATTGTTTTCACCATTTGATAATGACGTTGACCAAGCGTGTAATAAGCCACCTGTATTCATTACTACCGCATAACCTGATGAGTCTCCTGCTTTCATAAATATTTGTGGGTTGGTCGTATTGCTTGGTCTTTTTCTTAATGTTAAAAATCCGCTGGATGCTGTTGTTAGGCTTGTATCACTCTGAGCATAGATTACTCCAGTCCCCCTCGCATAAAAATTTAAATCTTGATTGGTATTGCTTCCAGTAGCATATATTGAATTATAACCAAAACCAACTCCCTGTGTCCCGTTGCTGTGTCTAAATTCAACACCGCCAGAAGATTGGCCAAGATTGGCGGTAGCATATAACCCGACTGGTGTAGCATGAGACCCGCTTCTTGCTTCCCCGCGTATGTCGACTGTGCTATTAACAACAGATATACCCGCATTTGCCGTTATTAATCCACTCGCTGTTATTGCCTTCGTTGTTAATAAGCCTGATGTGCTATCAATTGTCATTGCGGTGTTAAATGTTATATTACTTCCTACCGCTACTCCTGATGCATATTGAAAAAGGAGATTAGTGCCTTTGGCTATCATAAAATTTGAGGTAGCAGAACTTGACTTATCATTAACCGCACCATCCCAATAACAATCAAATTTTAATGATATGTCGCTATGACTATTGTTAATTAATTGAAAACAAGGATAATTTGGGTCGGCCGTTGTAAATGCTTGTATATGTGGTCCTGCTACACCAGATGTCCCGTATAATTCTAATCCACCCGTGTATGCTGCCAATCCTCTCGTTGTTCTTCCCAATATCAATGGTTTATCTTGTGCTATTGTTATTTTATCACTTGCTGTTATCGTTGTTCCCGTTATCGTTGTTCCCGTTATTGTTCCGCCACTTGTTATGTTGTTTGAATTCATATCTAAGGCACCATAAAACCGCATACCACCCGCATTATTAAAACGGACAATGTCAGACGAAGCACTTTTATTATCCAAAAGTTTTGAAATATAAAGTCCCGCCCCTTTTACATCAGCCGCTACATTCGTAAATACATAGCCTCTTTGGTTCGCGGTTCCGCTTGTAGCAGTATTTAGAGTAAATAAGAAATACTGATAATCACCCGTTGTCTGACTGAAAAAGATATCACCTCCATTTTGGTTTAATATCCTCGCCCCATTATATGTTATATTTCCTCCATTAATGATATCCACATTATTAAAATCGGCTTGGCTTAATAAGGTCAGTGCTTTTACATCATTTCTACTTCCATTAAATATCTTAATTCCTGTTATGGTTTGGTCTCCTGTTAGTTTCACATTTTGTCCGTCCAATGTGTCCGCATACCCTTTTGTCGCTCCGTCCGTTGTTGCTGATGGTGTGGCTAAGTTTGTTATTTTGTTGTTATTCAAAGATAGTGTAGTGCCTGTTGCGGTTATAATTAAAGTATTACCCGAATATAACTCAACATACGACCCCGTTATTTGTATCGGATACCAACTCGCGGTTGCTATTTTTTGTGCGGCAATCATTCCAATATTTGTCGCTGTATCAAAGGCAATACCGATACCATCAAAAGCGGTTGGAGCTGTGGCACCCCGCACTTCTATTGTTGAAGTAAATTTTTTATTTCCTGCTATGGTTTGGTCTCCTGTTAGTTTAACCACAGAAGTATCAAGAGTAGAAACATCAACACCATCAACAAGATTAACATTTGTTATGCTTTGGTTTCCCATATTTAGCCCGCCATTCGCTGTTATCGCCCCACTCGCCGTTAATGTGGTTGTTGATACTCCCGCATTTGCCGTTATTGCCTTTGAAGCAGTAATTCCAGCATTAGCAATTCTAAATAGTTCATTTGTCCCTGAGTAATAAAACACGTGGCTATCACCAATAGCATTAACATTATAAATCAATGTATTGCTGGCAATACCAAAACCATAAAATGCAGTTGCTGATGGTGTTCCGCTATCATACAAAACTAGTTTATTGTTGGCGAGAGCACTTCTATTTATGAAAACACTTTTTCCAACACCTACTACCACATTGTCGGTTGTTGTTAATGTTGTCGTTGTTATCCCCGCATTTGCTTTGATTTCATTACTAAATGACTTAGTTCCTGCTATTGTTTGGTCTCCTGTTAGTTTCACGGCCGAAGTATCAAGAGCCGAAACATCAATGCCATCAACAAGATTAACATTTGTTATTGAAAATCCTCCCATATTTAAACTGCCCGTCATAGCCGTTGTGCCGTCCTTTGCCAGTTTCGTATCGGTATATGCTTTTGTTGAAGCATCACCGTCGTAGAATGGTGCGGGCAGTCCGCTGATTGCTGTTGAGCTGTTAAAATTTAAAACATTATTTGTCAGTGTCATTCCGCCCCCTGTTGTTGGAGCAAAAAGTATGGACGAGCCTACAAAAGATAATGGATAGCCTGTCGCCCCACCCGCTTCCGACGAATAAATAGAACCCATATTATTGTTGTAATTGAAGAATAACTTGCCAGTGTTTAATGGATTTGAGTCTTTTACGGCCACATAAGTAGTAAATGTTTTATTCCCTGTTATGGTTTGGTCTCCTGTCAGTTTGACTACAGAAGTATCAAGAGCCGAAACATCAACACCATCAACTAAATTGACATTTGTTATACTTTGGCTTTTCATATCAATCCCCGCACTAGCATTTATTATACTGCTAAATGTCTTAATTCCTGCTATGGTTTGGTCTCCTGTTAATTTAACCACAGCACTATCAAGGGCAGAAACATCAACACCATCAACATTACCGACATTTACTATATTAAAACTTCCCATATTCAAATCTCCAAACATCATAGTGAGCCCATCCAATCTAAGAAAAGGTGAGTTTGTATTTCTCCATTGCCCTGTGCTATAAATGAGTAATTGGTTATTGGAGGGTGTGCCTGTTATGACTACATCATTTAAAGCATCTATTGACTTGTTTGAAAATCTTGTGTCAAATCTACCATCAGTATAGTATAAATTAGTGCCTTCTTTTATGTCCGTTGTGCTTTTGGTAGCCAGTCGTGTGTCAAATCGGCTGTTAGTAAAATAAAGATTTACGGGGTCAGCATCTTCTGGCACCCTATCTGTGTATAAGCCCACTATGTTTGTGTTGGTAAGGTCTAAGTTTTTTATGTCTAGACTATCAACTGCAATTTCTGACAAGCCGAGTAAGGATTTATATTGCGACATAGATTATATAAATAATTATTTATTTAAAAAATACTAAAATATATTAATCTTAGTATAAATGCCGTCTCCCGAAGCAAGTCGTAAGAACTGGGGTAAGGCTGTGGAAAGTATTAAGAGTAAAAAGCATCATAAGGTTGAAATAGCGAAAGAGAAATTAGCAAAGTGTAGAAAGGCTTATGTAGGTGATGATGAAGAGATGGAGGAAAAGATAAACCGCATGGCCGAAATGGGTGTTGCTAGTGATATCGTTAATGGAAAAGACCAAGATGATACACCAGAAGAAAGCAGTGAGAGCGATGAGGAATGTGATTTTACCGACATTATAGCAGAAAAGATGGCTAAGATGAAAATAAGAAGAAAGAAAGCGGAAGCAAAGAGGAAAGTAAGTAAAAAGTCTGTGCCTGAGGAGAGCGAAAGCGAAAGTGAAGAAAGTGAAGAGGAAGAACCAAAGCAAAAATCTAAAAAAGGAAATGGTAAGAAGTCAAACATATCAGTTAATGTTTATAATCAATCAGAGAAGCCAAGCAAGAAAGAAAAAAATAATGATATTGATAGGGTCTTTCTTAAATTCTAAAGTCCAAATGTAAATAATCCAATTAATCTATTAACTTTAAATTCTTGGTGTCGTTTCGTTTTTACATGATGTGCTATATTTTTTTTCAAGTATCTTCCTCCACAATCACAATGAATATCAATTTTGTTTTTTTCTTTCCATTCATCCCTGTATTTATTTAATTTTTGTTTATTGTTTTCGTAATAGTTTTGTACTTGTTTTCTTATTTTATCTCCTTTGACTTCGTAATAATGTTTGTTGTATATAAGTGTTTCGTGTTTGTGTTCATTTCTATATTTAGTTTGATATTCAGTTATCTTATCTCTGTATTCCTCAAGATATTCAGTTTTTGTTCTTCCTTCTATTCTTTTATTTACACATTTCATTTCTCTAATTAATTCACCTTCTCTTTTATGTAATTCCATTTTGTTATTGCAAGGATACAATTCAATTAATTCTATGTAAGCATCATCATATTTTACAATTTCATAAGAAGTCATATAAGGAGACTTTGAATTTAACCATCGTTTATAATCTATTTTATGACTATGTAGTCTTTTATATAATGGTTGAATAGTTGAGCCGATATAAATTTCATCTGTCTTGTAAGACCTTAATGAATAAATCTTCCCTTCCTTGTAATCAGGCATTATCGTTTTATATCGTTTAATATCGTTATATATAATATGTAATAAAACTTTAACATAAAATTTTAATGATATATCATGGATAATAAGCACACAAATCAGCAACAACAAGAAGAAACTCCTGAGCAGACAAAGCGGAAAGAAAAACTTGAAGAAGTGGCCGAAATACATTTTCAATCAAAGCCAGCAAAGATATGGAACACAATAACATCACCAGAAGCAAAACCACTAAGTCAAGTATTTATTGATTTAATGGATATGTCAAAAGTTGCAACAAAGAAAGGTAATGCTAACTATAATTTTGGATTAGTTGCTATTGATGTCTATAGCCGTCGTGGGTGGATTGAACCAATTAAAAATAAAACTACAGGCTATGTATTAGAAGGGTTAAAAAAAATATTTACTAAAAAAGTTCCTGAAAGAATTACTTCAGATAATGGTGGTGAATTCAAAGGACAAGTCAGTGAATATTTCAGACAAAATAATATTGAACATAGGACTGTTCAAGTAGGTGATCACAGAACAATGGGAATAATTGATAGGTTTATTAGAACAATACGAAATGAATTAAACTTAATATGGGAATTTAATGAAAATTTTCAATGGGTTCCTATTATTCATGAGGTTGTCGATGTTTATAATAAAACATATCACACAACAATTAAAGCCGTGCCGATAAATGTTTATGAAGGAACCGAAAAGAACACTCAGGAAATCTACAGAAATCCTTTAATTAATGAATTCCCTAAGGGAACTAGAGTGAGAAAGGAACTTGAACGAACTATTTTTTCTAAAGGTGATAAACAATTCAGTAAAACTATATTCAAAGTTAAGGGCCGTAAAGGCTTCAAAGTTATATTATCGGAAGAGGACTTAGTCCGACCGTCAGAATTATTAAAGACTAATATTGAAGAGCACCATGAAGAAACGGAACCGAAGGAGCAGTTATCGGACAAAGTGAAACAAATTACTAAAGAGAAAAAAAATATTAATTTATTAAAATCATTGGATGTAAAACCGGAAAACATAAGAAGCAGTGCTAGAATTAAAAAGAAAAAAGAGATTATGGATTTATAATATTTTTAATTATTTTTAGTTTGAATGTATTTCTTATGTTTTGTGGTCGTCTCGTGAATTTCTTTCCCATTTATCCTTATAGTTGAACCGCATTCACATTTTATTTTTTCTATATTTAAATCATCATTTGAAAGATTAATTCCTTTCATTCTTAATTCGTGATTGCTTGATAAAAGATGTCGTGCTTTGTAAGCATTTGTTGTCTCTTCACCACATTCACATATAAATTTTTTCTTCATCCATTCCTTATTCCATTTACTTTTGTATTGTTGTTTATTTTGCTTATTAACTCGTTCATCATTATATTTTTTCCAAACTTCATATTTGGATTTTATGTTTTCTTCATAAAACTTGTTTGCTTCCTCTAGTGCTTGTTCTTTATTTCTTTTTCCATTTATACAAAAATTTTTAACTTTAATTTTGTCTTCCTCTCCCCACCTTACAACTACTCTTGGGGATACATCGTCGTTCATAACATATACACCTCCTTTGTTGATTTTCTGTGGAATGTCAACCATTTTATATGTGTTATTAATTCATATCCTTAAATGGAATTAAATTTATAACACATTAATAATTATTTACAGATAGCCTTTTTTCTTTCTTTTGTCTGTCTGTATTTGTTATAAACAGATAGCCTCAAAACCAAATAACGGCTCTTAGTGGAAAAACACTTCTCACACCTGATACCAGATAACACCAATTTTGCCACACTTGGTGCGGTATTTTTTCTGCTTACACCAACTCAGACACTGGACAACTTTTTGCTTTTTGTGTAAAGTAGTCCAGAGAGAAATTCGTAATAAGAGAGATTTTAATGAAATTGATGTTTTGAACTTAGAGAGAATAGGTAGAGGAAATTATGAATAACGGCTCTTAGTGTGGTTTCTGTGATGAAACTGCACTGAAGATCCGTCCTGAAGTGCGACCCTATACTACTGATACTCATTTTATTGTTTCATTTTTTTTCTCAAAAATGTGAAAAAGTTTGCAAAATGTCAAAAAAAATCAATTTTTTTCATGTTTTGGAGGCCAAGTTTTCAATCGGTTTATTACCCGCGATGAATAGGAGAGCGTATTTTGCTGTTTTGGTAAATCAAGGGTGCTTATGGAAATAAGGATCCGCCAACTCACAAGGACTTAAACAATGGGTGTAGGAGTATTATTTCGTTAAAATGTCTTCATTTAAACTATCGGGGGTGGTAATCCCCTGTTCTCAAATGTAACATTACCCCCTCGGCCAAATGGTATTATGGACAATAAAGGGGGGGGGGGTCGGCCAACTTCTCTAAAAACAGTGGACTAAAACAGGGGACTTCCACAAAGACATAGTTAAACTCAGTCAAATGGGGTTAAATACTCTTTTACATACCCTTTTTTTATAATAATAATGTTAATAAAAATAATAAGGAAGTAAGGATGGGGCGTGTGGTAATATGGGCGGAGTTAGAATTACGATAAAATACCGCTTCTAGGGTGTCCTTAAAATTATAGGGGACTTAAAAATAAAAAAAAGGACTTTAAGGACAGGGGCAAAAAGAAGCAGTTGAAGGTGATTTGTGCTCTGAGAGACACCGCGGGGCAAACCATACGGGAAGTGTCTGCAAAGTGGAATTGAAAGGCAGGTTAATTTTCTATTTAAAAGTAATATTATTATGTATAATATATATAAGATATATTGTAATATAAGATGGCACCGCCACTTAAGTATTTGACAGATGAGGAGCGACTGGAGGCTCGCAGAAAATCAAGACTGGAATATGCGAAAAGGAAGCCCGAGATGGCTAGAAAGGCGAGCAAGAAGTATTACGAAGCGAACAAAGAGACGATTAGTGCTAAAAGGAAAGATAAGAGAAAGCGAGCACAAGGAATTTCATTCTAAAGAAATAACCTTATGTATAATATATATAATACACCACATAAGACAATGGCAAAGACTCAAGGAGAAGAGCGGATAAACGAAATACTAGCGGGCATACAGCCAGACAAAAAGCAATGGATGCCCACTGATGTTGAAGCAAGTGAAAACCTAGAGTATTTAAACGATCCAGAGCGATGCTTATGTAATAAGCGGATAACTAAGGCGTACCCGTATGCGTGTGGCGATTATGTTGTATTTGTTGGTGTTTCGTGTTCGTATAACCATTTCTATAGACCTAGGAAAAACATCGGCCTTTTAGAAATAGATTACATGACAGAGAGGCAATGCGCAATATGCGAAAAGAAGATAAAGGCAGGCGTCCACTCATTAGAAGATAAGCATTATATGTGCTTTTACCAGACAAAGTTGCTATGGTTGGAAACTGAAATCAAAAAACTAGAGAACGAACAAGGGGTTTGTAAAATGCGGTTAAATGCACTATATCAAACACGAGAGCAACTTTATAGATTAGTGTATGGCAACCCCGAAAAGGTTAAAGATGAAAAACCGCAAGGAGACTTGATTATAATGAACGGCAAAGAAAGCAGAGCGGGAACAAAGTCTAATGCACAACACGTAAAAACAATAAACGAAGTGGATGGTGTTCTTGACGAAATGAAAGCAGAGATTACGGAGTATAAAATGGCGCAGATCGTGGAAATGTTGGACGTGTGGCAGTCATTCGTAAGATATGGCGATCACATGGACGAAGTACGCAAGGAGGAGCAACTTATCAAAATGAGAGAGATACAAGAAAGACAGGCGAGGGCGAAGAAGGTATCTGAAATGGTGCGCGACTATCACAAGAAGAAAAGAATTGAAAACCTATACAAAAAATGCGTAAAAGAGCGAAAAGATGCGCGATCTAAAGTAATGATAGCCCGCTATGTTGGCAGAGATCGTTTCAACAGACTTAAATTTTATATAGACGAAGCAAAAAGCACCACATCCGCCAAAGAGTTGAGCGAAGAATGCAAATGCGAGAAATTCAATCCAATGTGGTGGGACAAATCCTACAAGAGATACGTATTGGTAATGTATGAACCCAAATATATTACTTTTGAACCACGACGGGACACAACATATATAATAGTTGCTTCCATTGTAAATAAACTATACAGCGATACTTACAAAACATTTATTAATTTAAAAACAACCCCAATTGAAATCTAACGGCAGACAGACACAACTATTTTTTTTTAGCCTAAAAACCTCTCCAGTGTAGCGGTCTCATATATAATTTCCATCTAAGGATAGTATATGTTGTCTTATATATACTATCTATAATAACCAGATTAACCACAAAAAAAATTTATAACTTTATTATAGATGGATGTTGAGGAGGCGACCCGCACTCAGTTTATTAACAAAGAGGAGTTGTTTGATGCGAACAAACTATCCTATATTATTAACAATTTTGACGACTTAAAAGGCCAACTGCGAGAGAAATGTTTCAAAGACGGAAGTCCTATAACACTGCTAAAAAAATACATTCAAAAAGTATTCAACAATAAAGTATCTGTAGTGTATCGGCAAAACGGGGGCAAAGGTAGATTTAATGCTGTAGGCTCATTATCTCTCCAAAACATACCGCGCGAGATAAGGCACACTATCGCCCGCGATTACTATGTGGATATTGATATGGTAAATGCGCACCCAGTCATACTACTACATTTATGTGCGATATTGAACTTTGAAGCGAAATATCTGCGGTCGTATGTGAAAAATAGAGAGAAGGTAATAGCCGATCTCACGAGCAAAAACGAGACGATTGACAGAGACAAGGCAAAACAGATTATCCTATCAGTCCTAAATGGAGGCGAAAAGGATTACAATGCAGTCGCGAAAAAGACGAGGTTTTTAACCGCCTTTAAACAAGAAATGAAAGCCCTACATGGAAAGTTTGCGGGGGCAGACATTAAAGAATTTGAAAAAGTTAAGCAGAGGCGGATTAACAGAGGCGAAGACTTCAACCACGAGGCCAGTTATATGAATACATTGTTATGCGACTTTGAAAACAAAATTCTACAAGTTATGCTAGACTATTTTGGAAATCCTATTATGTGTGTTTTATGCTTTGACGGCCTGATGCTAGAAAAGAAAGACTACGATCTGGAAAGTTGTTCAAAGGTCATTAAGGAGAAATTAGGGATAGACATTGCTCTTAAATTAAAAGAAATGAATGAAGGTCTAACCCTT
This sequence comes from Paulinella micropora, assembly GCA_019918135.1. Taxonomy (NCBI): domain Eukaryota; phylum Cercozoa; class Imbricatea; order Euglyphida; family Paulinellidae; genus Paulinella; species Paulinella micropora. Next base: position 30,107 of record WBZZ01000698.1, read on the forward strand.
CCAGAAAATGCGATTATTGAGCCTTATCAAACCCCCAGCCTTAAATACTTTGGAGATATGGATAACGTATATATTCAACACTATAGAGAGAATGAGGCGAGCCTTGAAAGACTGGACGAATGGCGCAGTTGTATAAACATAGTATCAAGGGGAGGCGGTCAAGTCGTGATGACTTTAAATCTAGACATTGACGAAGAGACAGGAGACCGATCCGAATATTATGTACAAGCAGAAGTAGGCGCAATGATGTCCGCATTAAATTTTGAATGTTTTGTGCGGAATCCAGAATACATCGAAGAATTGAAAGGAGATAAACACGACCCGAGAGCGAAACAATGGCTGTATCAACATTTTGGAAATGGCAATCAGTTTTCAACTGGATATGCAAAAGACATGATGCAAAAGCGAAAAATTAAACGATATGACGACTTCATGTTTTACCCGTATTTGAAGCGAGTGGGGATACCCCCAGTATATTCTAACAAACTCAATCTGTTTATGGGGTTTCCTATGGATAATATTCCATTTGAAAGTGTAAAAACAAAATACAATTTTGAAGAGAGTGCCTTATATAAACATCTAAAAACTGACTTTTTCACCGAAGGTCAGGGCGAGTTAGACAACTTTTTGGATAGTGTTGCGGACATGATACAGAAACCAAATGTAAATAGAGGTATTGGTCATTTGTTTTACTCAGTCCAAGGGACTGGGAAAGGCATAATGAGCAAATTTATGGAGAGGTTGTTGGGAACACAAAATCATGTGGTCATCAAAGACTTTAGCAGATACATGGAAAAATTCAATGTCGCATATGCGAACAAGATATTGAAAGTGTTTGAAGAACTGCCCGAGAAAGGCGGGGCTTTTACGATGAGCGACCGCTTAAAAAGTCAAATTGACCAAAAAGACGAAATAATAGAGCCCAAGGGAAGCAAGCAATACAAAGTAAAACATTTCGCCAGATACTGGTTTTACACGAATAACGAAAACACGTTATACATAGAAGGAAGTGACAGGCGGTATTCACTCCACAAAATAAGCGGGAAGCACGCGGACGATAAAGTATATTTCGCCAAAATTCTAGATGAAATAAACGACGATGACTTTATCAGATGTGCCTTTGAATACTTCGCCACTAGACAATACGAAGAAATAAGTGTTATGACCGCATTTAAAACAAAATACAAGACGGAGCAGAAAATGGCCAACCTCTCAGTTGAGTGAAGAAGGCTCCTTTATGATAAGATATTCCCTGTTCTGAGCACCACTCTCTGTATCTTTCGCATAGATGCACCGATTCCACTTTCATATCTTTGCTTTCAACTTTGTCAAATTTTGCTTCAATGGTGTCAATCATAAACTTAATAGCCTTGGGAGCATGTAGGCATAGATAAACCCAAACAAAGCGGAGGAAAAAACAACAAAAAATACAGATTTACAATAAATGTCAGCACAATCCGAGACAAGATACGCGAGTATATAAAGGACGACGAATACGACTTCAATTTTGGATCGGGAGTTAATGAAGAGGATGATGATGTCTTTTGGATGTAATATTATTGTCTTCAATATTGAAAACAGTATTAAAAAACTGATTTTTTTGTTATGCTTATATATAGCATGCCATCAACCAAAGGAGAGTATCTGAGCCAAATAGAAAAATGGACTCATTTAAGTAGTGATATTAAACCACCAACAAGCAAATCGCTTAAAACTGATATCGTCGCATTTTACGAAAAATACCGACCCGAACAACCCCCGCGGGGTGATAACGTTGAAGTTTCATTGCTCCCCGTTGATACATTGAAGAATGTTGTTTTCAATGACGAACCAGAAGAATTTACGCCTTTTAAAGAAAGTGATTTGAAGGAAACAGGCATTACCGAAATTAAGGCCAACGTGGGGGAAGAACTGGCAAAAAAAGAAACGGAAGCAAAAGAAGAGAAGAAAACACCGATTAAAGCAAAGCGGAATCCGCCCGAGGGCGGGTATAGTTGCTATGAAATAATAACGGCACATTTGAAAGTATCCAAAGACCCGTTTAACTTCTTATACATGAAAGTTGAAGACCGCACCATGATGCAGGAGGATATGAAGAAATGGCACGAGAGTAGATACGGACACATACCACCAGAGCAACGCCCCACTCTTAAATATGGTAAGTTAGATTATAAGACATTTTTCCGCGATGTCTTATCTCAACACGAGGGCAAACTCACGACACTAAAGGATATGTATGACAGGTTTCACGTGTAAGAGGCAGTTAGTGCTATGTCTCTCATCACATCAATATTGAAATATGAAGGTTTGAAAGATACAGGCTCCGCAGATGCTGATTTGTAATATACTTCCAATGTTATTGGAGCATCCGCCGCATACGTTACCAGAGCATCATTTGTTGTATTATCTACAATTCGTATAGTGCGGTTATTAGTGGTGTCAGACGGGTTTGGACAAGTCATCTGCCATATCAAATTCATTTGAACTCCGTATCTTTGGATTAGCCACACACAATCAAAAGACTTATAATCAATGGCGGTTGTATAATTTAGCACTTCGGTATAATAATCATATGTATTCGTGCCATCTGTGATATGAAACCAAAATTGGAATGTAGCAATGCCAGTTGGTGCGGGTAAATTCAATGAACCACGAAATGATACATTAATGAAATAACCATATCCTAAACTTGATATTGTTTTGCTACCATATCCGCCCGTGCAGAGTGTTGTAAATGTTGAACTCGTCATCCATGACCTAAGGTCAAGACCAACATACGCATTTTGAATGTTTCTTGTTAATGTCGGGGTAGCCACGACCGCGATTGTTTTTGTGTCAATAGATTGTTGCTCTTGCGAACGGCCAAATATATTCATTTTTTTGAGACTAAATATATATCTATCTTATATTATAAGATTTATTATAAAATAATAGAATTTAAATATGAACCATTTAGGAAATCCGTGGGCATATCACTATTACGGCTCTGTGATAATAGACGAGGATTTAGAAGTTGATGGTGTATTATATGGCGACCACATAGAAGCAAACTCAGTCCAAGCAAGGACAGACGACATAACCATATCGTCAAAAAATAATAACTCTTCTTTGTTGATATCTGATACTGGTTATGTGTCAATTAATAACGAATACGATTTGCCATTAGCGGACGGCACGGCTAATCAAATATTAAAAACGGACGGGCTCGGCAATACTTCATTTGCTACATTGACTTCAAGTTATATAAGCGACTTTGAATTAGATAAATTAACGGATGTAGTCATAACAGGCACACCCAACAGCAATCAATTGCTTATTTACAGCACAGGGCAATGGAGAAATACAACATCACCTTATCTGAGATTAGATGGTGCTTTCAATATGACGGGAACATTAAATATGGGAGGGCAAAGCATAACAAATGTCAATCTTGTTGATGGTGTTGATGTTTCTGTTCTTGATACTTCGGTGGTTAAACTAACAGGAAACCAAACAATAACGGGGAATAAGGATTTCGTGGATAAAATATCAACATGGTATGGGAAACCGATAATCGTAGGTAGATCAACAAAAGGAATAGGTGCGACTGGTGGATTGGAATTGTATGGTAATTATGGCGACCGAACTGGTGGTGCGCACATGCAAGCAATTACATCAGAAGACATTTATCCTACTTTTTCGTTAGTCAATTTAGGACATGGTAGTGTGGGTATGGCCTTTGATGCTTATATGGACTCTAACGGATGGGAATCTAGTTATGCGACTTCAAGTTTTGCGATCGCGAAAGTTAATGATAAATTTAGATTTTTGTATGGTATTGGGAGCATCATTGGGGATGTTGTTCCATGGGATACCGCTCTGGAAATTGACACAGCAGGTTTATTAACCGCGAAAGCAATAACGGCGAGTGGATTAATAACGGCAAATGCGGGATTAAATATGGGAGGGCAAAGCATAACAAATGTAAATTTGGTTGATGGTATTGATGTATCCACCCTTGATACCGCAGTCGTTAAACTAACAGGAGACCAAACCATAGCAGGAACCAAAACATTCAGCAACATAATAAATGCTAGTGCGGGGATTGATATGAAAAGCCAAAGTATAACAAATGTTAATCTTGTTGATGGTGTGGATGTTTCTACTCTTGATACTTCTGTCGTTAAACTAACAGGAGACCAAACCATAGCAGGGAATAAAAAATTTACTTCAACAATAGAAGTGCGGGGTGCTACTGCTCCAACCGCTTTTGATGGTATCGGTATTGCCTTTGATACAGCGACAAATATAGGAGAGATTGTGGCACAAAAAATAGCAACCGCGGCCTATTATCCGATACAAATAACGGGTTCGTATGTTGATTTATATGCGGGTGATAATGTAATCGCGACAGCAACGGGCACGACACTATCTTTAAACAATAGAAAAATTACAAATTTGGCCACACCAACAGCAACAACGGACGGAGCGACAAAAGGGTATGCGGATACATTAGACGGGCAAAATGTGAAACTAACAGGAAACCAAACCATAGCAGGAATTAAGACATATAGCAGTGGTGTTGAAATAACGGGAAATTCAATAAATGCTACAACAAAGGGCACATTTATCGTTTTCAATTCTACCAGTAATATCGGGTCAATTGCTAGTTTGGATATGAAAACTGCAACATATTACAACTTTGAAATTTCTGCCAAAAAAATAAGTTTTATTATTGACGGGACGATAGTCGGTTGGGTAAATGCTTCGGGGCTAGATTGTAATAGTAGCAAAATAGCCAACCTTGGAACTCCGACATTATCAACAGACGGAGCGACAAAAGGGTATGCGGACACATTGGACTGACAAAATGTAAAACTAACAGGCGACCAAACCATAACAGGAATTAAGATATTTAATGGAAGTAGAAATGATGTAAGGGCACTGAATTTGTTAAGCCAAGCCGATTTCAATAATGTTGATATCATTAATGGTGGAAATATAACATATAATGGGGCGAGGATATTAAACCAAAATGGAGGAGATATATTCTTTTCACAGACATCAGGTGATTATCAGTATTTCTTATTTACTCTAAATACCGCTACAAGCGGAACCGCAGACCAAAGAGGTTATGTATTCACGAATGTAGCATCTGATGTAAAAGGAGCGGGACTTTATATTTCAAAACTTTTGGACAATAAAAGTGCTTCGTCCGACATTGTCCGTTTTAACAATGCTGGCGGTATGCGATTTTATGGTGCCTTAGATATGAATTCAAACAATATAACAAATGGTGGAACAATAACGGGAACAACAATTACTTCAACTGCGGGTATATCAACAACAACAATAACGGCAAGCGACAAGATAACGACTGCATCAGGCAAACCAATAATCATAGGCAATACAACGAAAGGCGCAGGTGCGACAGGTGGTTTAGAATTATATGGAACGGCTTCAAATATCGGAGGAGCACACTTACAAGCAATAACAACGGCGGATGCTTATCCAACATTTCAATTATTGAACTGGGCACATGATAACATAGGCTTAAGTTTTGATGCTTATTATGACGGCTCAAACTGGAAATCAAGTAATTCTGGCTCAAACTTTCAAATATACAAAAACTCAAACAAACTTGCTTTTAACTATAAATCAGGAATAACAGCAGGAAGCAATATAACATGGTCTGAGGCGATGAATATAAGCACAGCAGGATTGATAACGGCAAATGCGGGGATAACATACACGGGCACACTAACATCAGCAACAAACACCAGCGGGGCAAAGATAGGAGTTCAGGGAGCAACAGACGGAACAAATGCAAAAGGAATATTTCTATGGGATACGACAAATACGAGTTGGGGAATTTATGCCGCATCTGGTGGAGCAAGCAAAAGTTTGGCAAATGGTACGGCAGTTTCAGGAAATGATTTTAGTTCGTATAGTTTTCGGGTTAGGGTTGCTAATGATGCTACGATGGGTTTTGTGTGGGAGAATTCGTCTGAACAATTGCTAATGTCATTAAACGGGGCAAACGGGACTTTATGGACAAAAGGATTGATTACGGCAAATGCGGGAATTGCATATTCTGGGGTGCTAACAACGGCATCAGCATCAACTAATGGGGCTAAAATAGCAATTCAAGGAGCAACAGATGGGACAAATGCGAGAGGAATATTTATGTGGGAGACAGCAAATACATCATGGGGTATTTTTATGTCTCAATCTGGTGGAAGTAAATCATTAAGCGGTGGAACGGCACCAACAGGAGGTGTTGGAGAAGGTATATCTTCTTATGCTATTAGATTTAGATGTAGCACAGGCTCAAATGAAGGTTTCATATGGGAAAATGGCAATAACACTGCTTTAATGTCTTTGAGAGGGAGTGATGGACAATTATGGGTATTGTCTAATCCAATTCAATATTCAGACAGGAGAAAAAAAGAAGATATAAAGGATTGCTTAGGCTTAGATTTTATTAATAAGTTAAATCCAGTCTGCTATCGTATGATTGACGACAAAAAGAAATGTAGGACTGGCTTAATAGCACAGGAATTAGAAGAAATACTAACAGAAATGGATATGCTAGATTTTGGCGGTTTTATAAAAGAAACAATTATGGTTCCCTGTCCAAAGCAAAGAGCGGAATACGAATTGAAGGGTGTAAGTATCAATCCAGAAGATGTTAAATGTATTGATAGTGGTGATGTCGGTTATGGTATAGGTTATTCAGAGTTTATAGCCCCGTTAATTAAAGCGGTTCAACAATTATCAGATAATCTCGGACATGTCCGAGATAGGGTAGATAATTTAGAGAAAGGAAATAAAACTTTACTTAATATACTACAAGACCAAGCAAACCAATTAGCCGAAATTAGAGCAGTCGTTTTTTCAAATGTCAAACAATAATACAACCAGACTTCACAGACCCCCACCTATTATGGATATGGATGGCGAACTAACTCCTGAATTAAAATCTCGTGTTTTGGATATTGAACTAAAGAATGAGGAAAAAAAAGTAGAGCACGAATTGGAGGATAACTGGAATTGTTGTTGTATGACAAACAGACCAACCGACAGCAGACTTATTAAATATCTGTTTCAAATGACCATTATTATTTCAATAATCACTTTGTGTATAGTGAGGCTATCTGAAAAGGACTTGCCATGTGAGGTTGCTAATACTTATGTAGGTATTTTAACCTTACTTATCGGCATTTGTCTTCCTTCACCTTCTTCAAGTAAGAAGTGAGCACTCATACAAGTGTATCTTATACCAAGAACTATCGCCAGCACACATTAACGGCAGTGCCTCATCAAAACTACGACACATATTATTTCCATTATTTATAAAAACACACTTAACCCCTGTATCTATTCCTTTTTGAATACAATAAACACAACTCATATTCTTTTTTTCGCTTACCCGCGAGTAAAAGTCGCAGGCAGTCCGCGACATAACTGAGCATACAAAAAGCAATATTAATAACATATATTAACCAGCCTTTTCTTTTACTATATTGTTGTAAATCGTCTCCCGTTGCTTATCCGTCAGTGGCAGGCGGTAAAGGATATTTTCAGGTTTTCTAAAAATGTTGGGGTTTCTATTCACCAAGTTCTGAGTGATGCGGATTTGGTCAATTTCCTTCCCTAGCCTTTCCAACTCTTCAAGTTGTTGCTCGTCCTTGCTTTTTTCTTTTTTATTTTCCATCGTATTATATATATATATAGCGGATAAAAAAAATGCCACGACACGAAAAACCATTTTTTGCATATTATAACGAAATTAGACGGGAACATAAGTATTTGTTGGATGAAGCAGACCAATTTTGGATTGACCAAGTTAATGAAGGTATCAATAATCAAGCCCGCGAAAGGCTTAGAGCGGATAGATTATTGGATGCTTCAACAAAGAGGGGGAATACTATGGAAGATTTAAAAGACAGGATTAGTGCCTTGGACAATAAGCGAAGTATTTATGTAAATATGAATTACGACGAACTGAAAGCACACCTCAAAGATGATGGTGTTGATATGAAAGAATTTGAAAGAAAACACGGAACTGCCCCCATGAACGAACAAATGATTGAAATGCGAAAATTAGCAATGGCTACCGATAAATATGATATAGCACACATAGAAGACAATATCCAGCAAATGAAGCGTGATATAGCACAATTGGTAAAACAAGAATATAAAGAAGAAGCCTTAAAACGATTAACCGATAAGGGTTTAACGTATATGAAAGAAAAGGGCAAAGCGGACAAAACTCGCGTAATACGAAGAGAGGATAGAAAGCAAGCGGAGCAAGATTACAAAGAATGGAAAGAAAACCGAGAAGAGTGGGAGAGAAAACACCCAGATGATGCTTCAATAGAAGCACAGATAGGCGACGAACACAAGATGCTTGTGCCACGAATAGGTGATGACCCCCGAAGTGTAGAAAGATTTGTTAATGCTATTATTAGAAGTATTCAAGAGATAATTATGAGCCCCAGACTTAATAGATTACTTAACCTTGCTACAGGTGTTGGGCGATATGGTGTGAGAAGGCTAGCGTGGGGCAGATATTGAGATTGTTGCCAACAATCCACAACTACGTGCAATGAATGTTGGATTACTTGGAAGAAGAAGAGCAGATGCTCTCAATGCACATTTGCTAACACTAGCGAGAAATGAAGCACCGCAGGGATTACCTCCGCCTAACCCCCGCTGATCGCAGGCGGACAGCAAAGAATAGGTGATTATGTATTAAGAGAATATATGAGCAGATTAGCCACTGGACTAGTGTCTTTGGGTGCGTGGGACTATTTTAAAACAGGCGTAGAGACTATGACGGTTCTCGGTCTTGGAAAAGCACTTAAAGAAATATATAGAACATGGTCTGCTCAACCAGATGCTCTCATTAAGTTGGAAGAAGAACGAATTCATACCGAAGGAAGTAATTATAATGGTGGGGGCACACGAGTGGAAAGCCGTCTTCAATTAGAAGATAGAACTCGCGGTAAGTTTCCTTACATTCTACCAGCAGATGCTTTGGATTTAGTTGCTTTTGAACATGATTTATTGTATGCTACTGGTGATAAGAATGTCCAAGACTTTGCCGATAAACGATACTTTGAAAGAATTACCAATATGAGTGATTATCTAACGAGTAATGGTTTGGCTACGGCCGAAGTTGCCAAGAGTATTTTTGACAATTACAACTCAAGGTTTTCAAAAGCGGATATATCTAGAATGGCTTAGAAGCACAGGGAAGGGCACGTGGCGGAGTATCTTTTTGGGATGCGATGAAGTTTTGGAA
>WBZZ01000699.1:0-82779 GCA_019918135.1 Paulinella micropora
CGGCTGGCGGGGCCCGAGCTCGACCTGCTGCGGAACCTGTACCCCCGGCTGCTGCCGGAGTGGGCGCGGGAGGCGGCCCCACCGCCCGCCGCCCCGGCGGCCGCCCCGCCGGCCGGGCCGCCGGCCGCCGGCAGCGGTCGCGAGGCGGACTCGTCGGGCGCGGGGTGAACTCCCTCCCTCCTCCTCCCGGGGCGGCGGCCGGCCCCTTCCCTCCTCGCAACCTATATTTTCCCTCTCTTCCCTGGGGCCAGGCTCCCCCCTCCCTTCCCCCCGCACCGGCCCGTGGGTGGGGCCCCCGGGGCCCGCGGGGGGCCGCCCCTTCCGGTATAACCAGCGCCAGACGTGGACCCCCCGCCCTCCTGCTCCAACCCCCCTCTTGCCCCAACACGGCCGAAGCTCGGATCCCGTGCCTGAACCCCGGCGCGGGCGGGCCCGGCCTAGAGTTCACATGCAGACACCCAAGCCTACCCGGTTTAGCGCGCTAGCGCGAGCACGCGGGCGCCACGCCTCCTCGCGCCCCCGGCGGAGCCGAGCGAGCGGTTCGTGGCCGGCGGAGGGCAGCCAGCGGCAGGAGGCAAGCCTGGCGCGCCCCCGCCCGCCGCGGCCGGCAGCTGCCCCGGTGCTCGACTCCGGGGTGCCCGGAGGGGCAACGCCCCTGCCGCTAGCCGGCCGGCCGAGCCGCGGCCGGCCGTGCCGTACCCAGCCAAGGGGAGGCCGGGCCCCCTTCCCGCCGGCCCGCCGCCGGTCGGCCCTCCCCCACCACCACCGGGCACGCACCGGCCAAGCGCCGAGGGCACGGCCCAGCCGGGCCCTGGGCCGGGCGCGCGGCCGCCTGCCAACACGACCCCGCCGCCGAGGCGGCCCGGCCGGCGGCTGACAGGCGAGGGTCCGGCCGAGCCGTCGGCCGAGGCGTCGGCCGAGGCGTCGGCCGAGGCGTCGGCCGAGCCGCCGGACGGGCCGGGTCAGGCCGAGCCGCCGGACGGGCCGCCTCGGCCGGGTCAGACCACGAGGGCCGCGGCGCACGGACCGCCCCGTGCCGCCGCGGCCCCGGCCCGCGCGTGGCAGCTGAACCAGGAATCCTGGCAGACGATCCTGCGGCGCCTGGAAGGTATCGAGCACCAGCGGGTGCGGGCCGACGACGCGCACCGGGCGCTAGAGGACTCACACAAGCAGCTGCGCGACGCTGCCGTCAAGGTGTGCCTCCTGCCGGACGAGCAGCAGAAGCAATTCGTCTGGCGCGTGATGCTGTGCACGGCCGCTCACCTCTCCGCCGCGCTGGCGCTCACGGCGGGGCTGAGCGCCTTGCTGCGGCGCAGCACCTGGCTGTACGACTATCCCTGGAGCACCGCCGAGGTGCTCTCCCTGTGCCTCATGGTGGTGTGCACGTTCTATGGCGGCTGCCACCGCTACCTCCCGGTCGTGTCGGTGGCCATGGTCGGCGGTTCGTCGCTGTTTGCCAGGCTGCTGTTGGTCCATGCCGACTTTACGCTCTTCCTGACGGTGTGCGCCGCCGTGGACACCTTCTGCCTGCTGCTGGCCGCGTTCTGTTGCCAGAAGCGCGTCCCGTATGACACTATGCTGCTGCTGGCCGTGGTGGCCCTGGGCGCCGGCCTAGGTTTCTTCGCGCTGGTGTGGGAGCCCTACCGCGGGGCGCTGGCCCACCTGACGCTGGCCTGGACCGACATTCCCCCGACGCTAGTAGACCACGTACTGCTGGTCTGGATCAGCACGCTGCTGTGTTTGTACATTGTGTGGCAGCTGCAGAGGCTGGTGCAGACGCACACGTTGTGCGAGACGTACGCGGCGTCGGGGTGCGCCTCTTTTTCAATATCGTCGAGGCCGGCCTCCTGCTGGGCGTAGGGTACGGCGCCGCGCTCGACCGGCTGCAGCGCCTGCGCACACGGGTGCAAGGGCTCTACGCTGCCGAGCGCGATGCGCTCGAGCCGGTGCTGGCCTAAGCTCCCCGGGCCCCGCCACCGCCCCCCCCCCCCCCTGCCCCGCCTACCCCCTGTGCACTTTCCATGCTCCCCCCTCTCCCGGGTGTGCGTGGCTCGGCCTGTGCTGGCTGTGATAAAAAAACCCGCTCGCTTCCTCCGCGCACCGTGTCCCCTCCCCTCCCCTCACTCCCGGCGGCTGCCTGGCCCCCCCCCCCCCCGGTGCGATCCCGACCAGCCCCCCTTTCTTCTTCCGGCCACCCCTAACCCCGGACCGGACCAGTGGCAGCGCGGGGGTTAGAGGAGGGCGCAGCCCCCCGAGAAACAGCCAACCAGGCCTGACTTTAATTTTCAAAAAAAAAAAAAAAAAAAAAAAAAAAAAAAAAAAAAAAAAAAAAAAAACACGCTTCAACAGGCTGTGTGGGAAAGGCAGGGACACGCACTGCCAACCGCCCACCGGATAAGCCCTTTCTTTCGGGCCGCCTCCGCTCTTCGCAAGGCCAGCGTAGCCTTCGCGCCGCCGCACGGTTCTAAGAAGCAAAAGCGCCGCATGCGCGGGTGTAGCTGCTGCTGCAGATGCTCGGCAGGTTGCTTGTCTGGATACCAACATCGCAAGTATAGATAACATTGGACTGGAACATACCGGTGCACACATCCGCGCCCTTCGCCGACAACGCTGCGTTCCAGCCGCTGATATCCTGGTCGAAAGTGCAGTTGCCGGAGAACATGCCCCACAGCCCAGTGCTCCACAGCCCATTGCTGGCTGCGGCCGCTGATACGTCCCAGCCGCCCAGCGGCTGGTTGAACGCGCACGTGCCTGGCGGGGAACAAGCCAAGGTGTAGGTCATGTCCGAGACCCGGCTAGTGTTCCAGCGGTTGATGTTCTGGTTGAAACCGGCGGCGGCAAAGAAGAGGTAGTTCATCGTAGTCACTGACGTTGTGTTCCAGGCGGCGAGTGGCTGATCGAACGTTTTGGCTTTGCTAAATGTGGCGTACATAGTTATGACGCGCCCCACGTTCCAGCTACCTAGCGGCTGATTGAAAGCCGTTGCGCTGGAAAACGTGTTTGCCAGGCTTGTGACTTGGTTCACGTTCCAGCCACCGATGGACCGGTTGAAGGCCCATGCACCCGAAAACGTTGCCTCCAGGCTCGTGACTCTGCTCACGTCCCAGCTAGACACGTCGGTGTTGAAGGCTTTTGCAGCCGCAAAGGTGCTCCGCAGGCTGGCCACTCCGCTTGTGTTCCAGCCGCTGATGTCTTGGTTGAACACGGTACAGCCGTAAAACATGTTGGAGAAGCCGTTGGGGTGCGAGGCGGGCGTGAGCCACGACCAGTCCCAGTCGCGCGCGTCGCCCACGAACTCAGCCATCCGGTACAGCAGGTACTCGGGCGCGACGCCCCGCAGCGCCCGCGACCCGGCCGTCGGCGCCAGGTAGCGCAGCAGTAAGTTGGAGGCGAGCAGCGAGGCGGCCGGCGGCATCAGCAGCGACTTGGTGCTGCCCGCCGGATGATAGAGCTGCACGTCGCTCCACGCCAGCACGTCGGTCACGGGCGCGCCGTCCACGTACCACAGCCCGTCCACTCGGCCGTCCAGCCTCAGCCAGTAGTTACCGGCGCTCGCGTACACGTGCGTGCAGGTCGAGCCATCGGCGTGCGCGCACGTGCCCGCCGAGCAGTCGCCCCAGTCCACGCCATACGTGCCGCCCGCGCCTGTCCCCGCCGTGGGCGACAGCGCGAGCGTGGCCGTGGTGCCGCCGGCAGGCGCGCACCCGGGCGTAGAAGAGCGAGCGGGAGGCTCACGCGCGTGTACGGGGCCAGCCGCGTGCAGTCGGCCATGCCCGTCAGCGAGACAGCGAAGTCCCCCGGGGCGCCCTCGAACGTGCGTTCGAAGCGCTGCAGGCTCGGCAGCGCCGTCCAGCCCTGCAGCCCCGTGTCCACGAGCGCTCCGCAGCCCGCGAACCGCGCAGGCTGCGCGTGTCCCACCGGCTGGCGCCGTAAGGGAGCACCAGGCCCACGGCGCCTTCGAACAGGCCGACCATGGACATGGCACCGGACACGTTGAGCCCGTAGCTGACTTCGGAGTCCACGCGCGAGGTGAGGTTGGCGAAGCTGTAGTCTCAGACCCGCACGAGCCCCGCGTCCGGCAGCGTGGCGAGCGAGTGCACGTACGTCAGCCCCGGCGCCCGGTACAGGTGGTAGCTGCTCGTCTCATGGAAGCGCAGCTCCCCCCACTGCCTCACGGCGCGCAGCCGCAGGCCCGCGGGCGCCGCGGCGTGCCAGGCCGGCGTCAGCGCACAGCCGCGAACCGGGTAGCGTCCGCCGGGGTCCGCCGTCACGAGGTACGTGCCGGAAGCGGCATACGTCTGCGCGCATGGCGCGGCGCCGGCGTCCAGGCACTGTGTCGGGGCCGAGCCGTCCCCCCAGTCCACCTCGGACGGCGTGGCCTGCGCCAGGCGCCGGCGGCCGGCGGCGGACAGCCAGAGCGGCCACGTGAACGTGTCCTGGGCCGACGCTAGCGTGAGCTCCAGGATGGTGACGCCGCCCGGGCACACGACGGACGGGCAGGCCTCGGCCTGCGTCGGGCACTGGACCGGGAACGGACACTTGGCGCCGGCGGCGCCGAGCAGCAAGGGCAGCAGCACGGGCTGGTGACTGCCCCCGCTCGACGGGCGGGGGCGTGCATTCTAGTGCGCACTTTCTCTTTCCTATCTGGCCCGCTTTCTTGCCAGCTTTTTCTCTTTACCTGTGAACGAGCGATCAATCCAGCACGGAGGGAAGGGGGGTGTGCGGGAAGAGACGAGCGAACCCCCCCGCGGGAGAAAAGCCACCCCTCCTCCCCCCCCCCCCCCCCCCCGCTCCCGCCCCTGCCCTCGCGTGCGCATCACCGGCCGCCAGCAAAATTTCTGGGTCCGCGACCACCGCCTGCCACCGGAAAAACCAGACCATGGATGCCGTCGGGGGGTAGAAGAGCGTCCGCCTGCCGCTGGCCAGGGAACAGGGCTGGCCGGCCCCGGCGCCGAGCACTTGCGTGAGCTGGAGGAGGTACGGCGGGGGAGGGGCCATGCCAGCACAACGCGCGAACCGCCGGCGCCGCCCCGCGCCTGTCGGGCGGGCGGTCTAGGGGGGTCGTGCACAAATAGCACCGGCTGGTATACAAAGACCAGGCGCTCGGCCTGCGCGTGGAGGGCGGCTGGCTTGGGCTGCGACCGGTGCCCGCGCACCCGCTGCAAGGAGGTAGGGCTCAGCGCCGCGGCCGGGTCGTGCTGGCTCTGCGCCCACGCCTCGTCCTGCTCGCCTGCTCCCAGGAGCGGCAGCGGCGGGTCCCACGACACCGAGCCCGCGCGCCGCCCCTCCGGCTCCTGTGAACAGCCAGACGCGGAGTCACGCGTGCTGGCGAAGCTGTCCTCGACTCCCCGGTCCAGCAAGCTCTCCACGCAGGCTAGCGAGCGCTCGTGGGCGGGCAGCATGGCCCAGTCCACCGAGGCCGAGAGCTCGCGCAGGCGCGCGGCCAGCTGCGGCGCTACCGGCAGTGGCCCCTGCCGTGGCGTCACGGCCCCGTCCAACTCCGCCACGAGCCGCTGGTAGCAGTACAGCCAGAAACACTCCCCCGAGGGGTAGCGCGGTACCGCCATCGCCCTGCCGGGCCACGCCTCGCCCCTGGTAGGGAGGACGACGAGGGACTGACACGGCCAGCGGTGCCGGCCGGGGAGAGCGTGGGTGCCCGCTGCGCCACGGGCGCAGCCGGGCGAGGGAGGGGAGAAGGCCAAGGAAAGGGAAGGGAGGGGAGAGGCGGCGGGCGCGGGGGGGGGGGGGGGGGGGAGTCCAGCGCCCCGGATGGGCGGCGAGGCCGCCGCCCTTCTGCCCCCCCCCCCCCCCCTTGGCTTTCCTCCCTCCCCCGCGCTGGCTCTGGCCAGGGTCCAAAACACACTCCTGGACACGTGCGCAGGGCCCCTCCCCCCCGAGCCGATGATGGCTGCAAACCCTTCCCCCGCCTGGGACAGTCTGGACTTCGGTGACAAGTGGATCAAGACGCTGAGAGCTGTCTCTAAGGAAGATGCTATACCAGTCACGGATCTAGTGAAGGATTTAGTCGACCGCTGGGGGCTCGGCCCGAAGCGCGACGCTTCTTCTTCACTCGTGTCGCTGGATCTCAAGAGGGAGCAGTGACAGAAGGCGTTTCCCTGCGAGAGCGCACGCTGGAGCGAGTTTCTGTCCGCCCCGGTGACCACACAGGCCCTGCATAGGCCGCTACATAGACAGCGTCGAAATCTGGTTGCCGCGCGACTTCGAAGCAGAGAAGGTGATCTTACCGCTACGACTGTTGTCGTGGGCCAGCAGAACCACGCTTCTCATGTTGCGCCACGTGGAGCTTTCGTGGCAGGCCGGGCCGGACCCGCGCCTGTCGGTCGGTGACCTCTGGCTGCACCACGTCAGCTTTCGGGCGGTGGGAGCGCAGCAGCCCCCCCGGCCGGCCCGGCTGAACTTAGACCTCGCGGGGTCTATCGAGATAAGAGATTGCGACTTCGGCTGGCTCGTGCTGCACCCCCCCCCCCCCCCCCCGGCCGCGCAGCGCCCCACCGGAATTCCTATGTCTCGAGAACTGTCCGCAGCTTGAGTCGGTCGAGTTGGAGCCTGGCCCGCAGGAGCTGTTGTTCCCTTGGGTACAAGTGGAGGAGTGTCCGCTGCTCAGCAGACTGTGTTTGCCGCGCGCCAAAGAAACCAACTTCTTCCCCGGGCCGCTGCTCGGGGAGTTGGTCACCAGACCATGCTGGCCCGCCGGCGCGGCGCCTGAGGCCTGCAAGTGTACGCTGTAGGGGCTGCATTCGGAGCGGACCTCCGTGCAAGGGCCCTGCGACCGGCTGGTGCTGGCGGAAGCGCCCCTGCGCCGGCCGGGCGAGAACGAGACGCCCGCCAGGAGCCAAGAGCCACATTTGGAAGTCCGGGGGTACGGCTGCCTCGAGTTACAAGGGCCCTATCCGCGGCTCACGCTGGATTGGCACACGGCAGGCCTGCCGGCCTGGTTCTCTCGTGACCTGCTGAAGCCGACAGACTGCTGGGCTCAGCTGGCCCTAGGCAATCTGCCGGTCAACACCGTCCTCACGCGGCCACCGGCCCCGTCGGCCCCGTCGGGCAGGCCGGGCGACAGCCCGCGCCGGCCGGGTGACCAGGGGGGGCCGTCCCTCGCCCGGCAGACAGCGCCGTCGTCGCTCGGGCGGGGCCGCGCACTCTCGTCAGGTCAGGCGGAGCTTCCCCTGGTAACTCCGGAGGTGGTGGCCCGCCAGCTGGCGGAGGCCGTGCTCTCGTGCGCCGGGGACCCAGCCCTCCTGCGGGCGGCCTGGGCCGAGCTATTCTCGCAGCTGGCCGGCGGCGAGCCGTCGACCCCGCCCTCGGGCTTGCGGTTCCTGGGCGCGGTGGCTACCCGCGCGGCCGGCTGGGCTAGGTCCCGGGCCGGCCAGCGGGCCGCGTCCGTAGCCCCCGAGTTCCAACACGCGGCTGTTGCTTACTCTCCGCGGCCTTCGGCCCCCACGCCGACGCCCTGCAACGAGCAGTGCGTGGGGAGGTCTTGCACCTCGTGGCGCAGTATGGCCTGAACGCGACTAGTACGCCGGGGGCTCCTGAGTTCCCCGATCTCTTGGCAGTCCAGGCGGAAATCTGGACCAGCTTGGGCGGCAAGAATCCGGAGTCAACCTTGCCCGGCCGGCCGGAGCCACCCCCCCGAGAGTTGGTCGTGTGGAGCAAGAGCTACAAACTCTCGTACCTACAACCAGCGACCGCCGCGGCCCTGCGTTGCTGTGGCCGACAGCTGCACCACCTGGCACGGGCCGACTTGGCAAAGCTAGAAGAGAGACGGAGCCGTGCACATACTGAAGCTCTGGAGTACCTGTTGGGCTGGACGCGTGGCCTGCGCAGCACACTAGTGCTTGATGCCCAACAGGATGGGCTGCTGGCCCGGCACGAAGCAGCGTTGCTTGCCGCACTGGGCTCACCGCGACAGGCTGCCTAGGCACTCCGACGTCCCCCCCCCCCCCCCCCCCCCCCTCGTCACCGCCGCGACGAAACGCTGCCCCCTCCCCGGCCCGAGCCCACCGCCCCTCTTTCTCCCCCCTGTCTGTGCGTGACGCTGACGGGAGGGGGGGGGGGCTCCTTTCACCTGCCGGGTAGCCTGGACTGCGCCAGGGGGGGGAGGACCGCTGGGCTTGGTACTACTAGGTAGAAGGCTCTCCCTGGGACGAAGAAGACTGCACTCTACCCCC
The DNA here is from genome assembly GCA_019918135.1 of Paulinella micropora. Lineage (NCBI taxonomy): Eukaryota > Cercozoa > Imbricatea > Euglyphida > Paulinellidae > Paulinella > Paulinella micropora. The sequence continues at coordinate 8,190 of WBZZ01000699.1, forward strand.
AGTATGCCCCGGCCGCCGTCCTTTCCGAGCTTGTGGCACGAGGTACAGGCCAGGCTGTCCAACCACGACGCGAACATCCAAGGGTATGTAGACCTGCTCGAACAGCGTTGGCAAGAAGAAGTCGGGGAGCTAGCGGCAGACCCGGCCCCCCACCTTCGAGCTCTGTATGCCGCTTACCGTCTCGGCGGAGGCCGCCGCCGGGCGCTGGACAGCGTTCCTAGCCTGCTTGGCCGACTGTCCGGGCCTGAGCGCCTGTGGCCCCGCGTGACTACCATCAGGCTCGCTGCCAGCCGGCTAGGGGTGCTGTTCGTACCTCAGGGGCTCTTCTCCTCGGCTTCCAACGCTACCACCGTGCACCTAACGAATGTGTCTCTCCGGGCCACGCCGTTTGCGGCGGCCGCCACGATCGGGCTGGTTCTTGCCCCAGGTGTCAGTGTTCGCCTGCAGAGCGGTGACGGGGAACATCTGGTTGTCAATGTGCTGAGCGAGGGCGGGCTGCCGCTGCGTCCAAGGGCCTGCAAGAGCTCTTGATTGGAAACTGCCCGAAACTCCGCAGCGTTCGTACCCAGGTCAAGGGGCTTGGCAGCCACATGTCGGTCGTTGGTTGTCTGGCGCTGGAGTGCCTGGTGCTGCCGCGAGCGACGACGACCACTGTCCAGCCGGGCTTGTGGCTCAGTGAACTAACCATCAACCCCGAAGAGAACCACAGCGTGCAAAGCCCGCCCGTGACCTGTACCCTGGTGGGGGCGGGGCCCGCCCGGCTGACAGTGTCGGGGTCGTGGCTCGACGAATTGCGCTGGGAGGGTTTGCCTGCGAACTGGCGTTGCAGGCTGTCCGTGGCGGGCTACTGGCGGTTGGGCTTTTTGTTTGCGGCCGGGGTCACGGCGGGCCAAGACAACGGCCGTGTAATGGTAGAGTGGCGGGCGGAAGCTCTGCCTGTGTGGTTCCGCTTGCAGGTGGTGAAGCCCCCCGCGTTGGACGTCAGCTACAGTCCCACAGTTGCTCGCTGCGGGGTCTCCGCCCGGACCGAGGAGGGGGAAGCAAGGACTACGTGGCTGGCTCCCACTCGGCTCGCGCCGACTGCCAGCGAGCGGCTCGAGCTAGCTGTCGCCGCCGCCTACTTCTGGTTGCTCCCGGGGGCCCTGTTTTCGTTGGGCTCGCCGTGGCGGCTGGCCTTCCTGCTGGGCCTGTCCCTAGACTACGGCCTGGTGGTGTCTGAGCCGGAGTTTGAGCGCTGCGTCCAGTGGCTGTGGGCACGGGCTACCGACACGGCCTCCTGGCGCACCCTCTTACAGGCCCGTAGCGACCACTATGTGAAATACAGTCTGCGGCACCGTTCAGGCCCAGAGGGTCTGCGGCTGTTACTCTTAGCTGGCCATCACGGGGACCCGAACCTGTTGCGGCTGGTCCAAGGCGGCCTTACCCACGCGGCCAGACACCGGCCCAAGTCACGGAGCACGTGACCACCGCTGTGAGCTCCTGCGTGGAGGACGTCCAGACGTTGCGCGATGCCTGTCTCCATCTGTGCCAGTACCTGCGTAGCGGCGCCAGTGACCCCCTCCCACCGGTCCCCCCCGAACTGCGTTTTCTAGGCGCCGCCTGCGAGGCCGGCGACGCCGGCGCCAGCGACGTTGGCGGTGCCAGCGACGTTGCCGGCGCCAGCGACGCCGCCGGTGGGGCCCGCGCGCTATTGCTCCGCGGTTGGCGAGAGGCGGGATCTCTGTTGATCCGAGCGGCGTTCGGGCCGGACGCCCCCGGCCGGGGGCGGCCGTCGGTACGCGAGGGCGTACTTTCTGTGCTAGCCCAGTTCCTGCAACAAAAGTACCCGGCCGAGCCCGCCCGGCAGAGGCAGCCGGTGACTACTGCTATCTCGCCGGCCGACGCGGCGACGCTGCGTTGTTGCCTACACTGCCTGTGGCCTTTCTGAACGGCCCCGCCGTCGTCCGTCCCCTGACGGGCATTCCCCTCTCCTCACCAGCTTGTGTAACAGAAATTTGTGCCTCCTTGACGCAATATTCGAGTACGGTGCCCCAAAACCTAAGTAAAACTATCGCGCTGGTCCGGCAGGCTTCTTCCTCCCGCGAATCTCACACCCAGTTAAAAAAGGAATTTCCCACTTGAGGTGAGGCAGCCCCTGCCGGAGCTTGAGTAGGCCGTCGATGCTCAGCCGTTCCGCGAACAGCCGCAGGTCTACCAGTGACGTTAGACAGATGAGTGACTCCACTACCTCGTCCCCGATGCTCATCCCTAAGCTCAGAACCCGAAGGTTGGGCAGGTGTGCCAATTCCGCTAGGCCGTTGGCCGTGAGCAGGGGGGACGTTGAACGAGGTGGCCCGCGGCACAGGTGGAGCTCCCGGAGGCTCTCCTGGAGGCTCTTGGCCTCCAACAGGGCTGCTAACTTCGTGTCATCAAGCCTGGCGCCTGACAGGTCCAGGCGCCGGAGTTTTGGGCAGTACTCGGCTACCTCGCGTAGGTGCCCGGGCTCCAGTGATTGCCACTCCCCCAAGCTCAGCTACTCGAGGTTCTTGAGCGCCGACAGGTTATGCAGCCCGTCGAGGCCAAGCAGGCTGTTACATTTTGTCAGGTCCAACCGTCGCAGCTTCGACAGCTTCTGCATGGCTGGCCACAGCGCTGCACCAGCTCCGAATTATTGGCCAGGGACAGCTCCTCCAGGGTGTCCTTTTGGTCCAGTAAAAGGTCGGCCAGGCCCTGCAGTAGGAGATCATCGTCTACCTCGTCGTCCTCCATAACACTGTAGGCGCCAGTTATCGCCAGCCGCCGGAGTTGCCGTCGGCCCAAAGCAAACAAGGCTAGTGTTACCCGTTTGTGTACACTATCGCATGCCAGGGCATGCACCGGGATGCGTAAGTCTTGCAAACGCTGCACGCCCTCCGGGGTCAGCCCCGTGTAGTACGATGCCTGCGGGGGCGTACTACGTACGAACCTGTCTCGGAAGCGAAGGGACAACGACCGTACAGACTGTACAATGGGCTGTGAGTTCAGCTGGTCGACGAGATCGTCAGTCAGGTCCGCCGGCTCCAGCTCTAGTTCTCGGATCTGAAAACCCCTTAGCCCGGGCAGCAGCGACAACAGCTCGCTTGCGTTGTCGAGACTGGCACGCTGGATAGGCACACCTGCTCGGCGCCACACCGGCCCCCATAGCTGCAGCAGCTTGGCCGGCAGCTCTGCGCCCAGGCTCATTTCCGGGCAGGAGTACTGGGCCCAAAAGCCGGGGGTGCTTTGCAGAAGTCGCTGCTCGTTCGTGACGCACGCCAGAACCGCCAGCTCGGACAGCTCCAGGTAGCCCGTGACACGACTCCAAACGTGGGCCCCCACGGTCGTGGGTAGAACGCCGTCCATGGGGCAGACCGCCGGCTAGCAGGGCCTGGCGGGGAAGGGCTAGTAGCTCACTTTATGGCTGTGCCACCGCCGCACACGCCCAGGAAGAGAAAACCGGCCCGGGGCGGAGCGGGGGGGGGGGGGGGAGAGAGGGCCGCCGGGTGGAAGGGGGGGGGGGGGGGGAGGGGGGCGGTTGGTACCGCCCGTAGCTCACGCACGGGCGGGCCCCAGAGCGCGGAAGGCGCCCCGTCCGGCCGGCCGGTACCGGCAGGCCCCGGGCGGCACCGGCCGCCGGCGGGTCCCCCCCGGGGGGGGGGGGAGGAGGCCGGCCCCCACCCACCAGTAACCCTTCTTGGTCTTTCTTGCTTTATTGAGACCGACAGGTTCCGTACACACACACCTCCACCCACACCTCACCTTTCTACCCTGCCACACCCTCACCCTGCGGCTTTCCGCCCGCGGTCCAGCGCGGCCCCCCCGGCAGAAGTTAGGGCAGCGTGACCTGCGTGTCGTGGCGGTCGCCACCACTGGATCCCGCCAGGTCCTGCCAGGACCAGGAGGTGTCTAGCAGGAGCCTGTCCTGCGGGGCTGGGTCCGGGGTGTCGTGGTCGAACTCGCCCGGCAGCGACCGGTGGCGGCGGCTGAGCGTGCCTTCGTCGGCCTCGCTGTCGTCCCCTAGCGCTTCGCTCTCCTCGGCCCCTACGTCCGCCTCGTCGTGGTACGCACCGGGAAGCGGCCCCTCGTCCACGACGTACACCTGCCCCCCGCCCGGCGCGCGGGAGTGGGCGCGCTTGGGGGCGGACTCGTCGAGCGGCAGCTGGGCGCGGCCCCAGCAGGCGCGGTGGTACAGAGTGCGGTGGACGCCCACGTCTCCAGCTTCGTCTTGGTTTGTGTCGTTGACCCACACCTGGACGTGCCAAAGTCGAAGCATGCACAGAATTACTACCTTGTAAATCTGCTTGTAAATGTTAGAATCTACAGTAAAAAGCTGGAAACGCCAAACTTCCGAACGGCGATGCTGTAAATCAAGTTTCTCGAGAAGTTTGATGAGGGCGTCGTTCGACGCAATGTTCTGGTCCTCCATTCGCAGACCTTTGAAAACAACCGGTTCGTTGCAGGGCCGGGTGTCGACTGACAACTCCGGGGGCAAACAAAGCGGAATCCTGGTGCACTGTTTGGAGACAGAATCATAAAAAATCGCTTGAAATCTCTGTTGTTGGTTTGAAGCTCTCTCATGTTAGCTCGGGTCAAGGCAACGACCGCGTCATCAAACAAATCCTCTGGAAAAGCATCGACCTGGCCCGCGCGAAGCGCCATGCTGGGAGGGTTCTGGCGCTGAGATTTCAGAATTCCGAAGACAGTCCAGAGGCCGTTGTTGTAGGGGCCACTCCCAACGTTCGGCACTCCGACGTTCCGAAACTTCAAACTGGTTGCGAAGTTGTCGAACCAAGTAGACTTCAGGTCGTCGGCTCGTTTCTCCTCCACACTGACAAAAAAAAAAAAAAAGGGGGGGGGGGGGAGGACCAGTTTGAGTGCTTTTCCCACTCTGCCTGGTCCCTCTGGACAGGGCACAATGGAAAAAACAAGTAACGAAGCTTCAAGGGTCAGAAGAAGAGCATTCGAATGCAATTTTAAAGCGGAAGAAATTTGTAATTGCATGCCAGTACCCTCCGCTAAATGAGAAACAAGTTTCACCAGGGATGGAACAGCGCAGAAAAAAACAGCTACTTGGTTTTTTTCGGCGCTGCACACCCAGTAACGACCGTAGGGGTCAGATAAAGAATCGGAGCAAGAAATTTTACCGAGGAAAAAATTTGTAATTTCTTGCCACAACCATCCCTCAGTAACGAACAGTGCTCGCATAACGCGCGAAGAAACAGCTACTTTGTTTCTTCCCGCGCTATGCATCCAGTTTGAAGTGTGCTGAAGTGCACGGGTGTTCTCTTCGGAGCGAAGAGCAGCAAGAGTTTGAGTTGGTGCTCGTCTTCCTTTAAAACACAAGTTTTAAAGGAAGGAGAACGAACTAGTAACCAGCGTAGACAGCGGTGAGTTTTTTACAGAATCTTCTGACAATCTTTTACCCAAAAATTTCAAAGAGAACTAGCAAAAAACAGTTCATCCGCAGAGAACCGAGTTTTCTGTGATTAGGCGCACCGAGGATTTTGCAGGAGTTAAAGTACAAGTAATGAAAGGAATTGTACTTGTGGGTTGCGGAAAACATTTCAGACAAGAAAATATGCTATATTTTTGGCAACCACACATGCTCAAAGCTAACTAAGGTAAAATTTTGAAGAGACAAAAAATATGGCTATTTTTCAGAACAGTTGATGATCATCCAGGCGTGACGGAGGGGAGGAAGGAAAGAACCTGAGAGATGTCTTGATTTCCTGAAGGCGAATTTTCCGGCGGCGATCAAAGCTCCTGATCGGAATCACTCTTCCAAACGAGGACAAAACATCGAGTCCTTCCCTGCTTAGTCCTCGATGCTTGAGTTCAAGGCACAAGTCAAGCTCCCACTGGAGAAAACGCTGACCCTGTTGAAGCATGACGAAAAGAAGGAAGCACGAAAACGCTTGTCTGCCCTCCGACAAAAGAACTTGGGCGTCATGTTCTTCAATTTTGCGGAACTGACCGTTCTGATGCCTGACATGCGCTAACTTGTGCCAAAATCTGTAAAGTCTGTCAGGCGCGAATATTTTCACCCAAGCTTCGAAGCAAAAACCCATGAAATCGCCTGACCACGAGTGACCACAAGAGAAAAAAAATGCATTGAACGTGTTACAGGCAACTTACTGGAGACAGCTTTCTTGATTTTCAGGTCTTCTTCTGCGAACGTGTTGCAATCAGGAACAAAAGGAGTGCCCTGAATCGATTTTGCCACTGCAACGAAATGGCTTCTCAGCGCAGACAGGTAGCCTCGCCTAAGAACCTAATATTGTCAACAAAAAACAAAAAAAAAAAAAAAAAAAAAAAAACAGAAGTGGCGATAATGGTTTTACAAGGGTTGTCGGAAAACACAAATATGGCCTATTCCGACACCGGAACCTTTTTCAAACAAATCCGTCCGGAAAAAAAGGCAAACAATCACTTTCAAATGATGTCTCGAAAAAAAATATGGCATATTTGCCAAAGTGAGCCGGTTTGAGCCCACACTCGGTGCCACCGAGGCACAAAAACCGGTTTCGGACGTCAGTTTTTTGGGGACGAGTGGCCGGACTGGGTCCGTTTGCCATTTTTGATTGCATTTCACCATATGAGGGTGACTTTCCGTCCCTATCAAAAAAAAAACACATGTTTTCAGGCCTAACTTAATTTTTTTTTTGCTTCGTGACCGCTTCCGGTCAACTTGAGCACTTTTGTTCGGTGTCTAGATTGTTGCACTCTCAAAATCGCTTTCCGAACACTACATCATAGGTGGTCCCTCTGTCGACAAGTCTTACATCACAAATGGTGGATCTCACCTGACATGAAGCTCATTGTCTCTGAGCTGGAGTTTGGAGGAGAGCATGGGAGTGACGACACGGGTCAAATCGAGAGCTCTTTCGATCTCGGTTTTGTGTGAAAGTTTGCGTTGAAGCCAAAAGGTGCTACTAGTTACCAGTACAACCCTCGAAAAATATGGCATATTTTATTGATGTCACAGGCCTTGTACGATCGAAGCCGGGGTTTGTCGCACTTGAAGTCCTGTATGTGTGTCTTCTTGGGCCATTGGCATGTTCACAAGTTCCTTTGTGTCTTGATTTGGCGTGAGTTTAAGCGCCAGGTTTTTGGGCCCCTTTGGCATGAGCTGTTTCCTTCCAAAAAGTTCAGGATCAAACCTAGACTCAAGACGATTTCGGCGATCATGGCCTACGATCGTCTTGCTTACCCCCACGTTCAAGCCGACCTTCTCGACAATTTCCAGTTCAATCAAGAGCTCACCCCCGTGCAGAGGGAGGTTTGCTGGTTTTGTTTGAGTGGTTCATGCCAGTGGTCAGCCAGCCATGTTTGTGAGGTTTGAAGATATGCCATATTTTTCTTCTTTGTGTTTCAGGCCCAAGATCTTGGCTGCGTGATCAGAACATGCCTGACCAGATTTTTGCTTACTTGCATCGCGCCCTCCATGTCCTTCTCCACTTCAGAGCTAACGAGTACTCGCACGTTTTGTGCCTGCAGCTTCTCACCCTCAAATACTGGAGGCGTCATCAGCATTCGGCGTGGAGGGCTTTTTGTCACGACCCTCGGATCTGTTCTCAAGAGCGTAGCGAAGCAAACCTCAGCACTGTAGCGAGGCACTCTCTCACGGAACCCATGCGATTCGATGTCCAGCACGTTGAGCAGACCCTGTTGCTGGTAATCACAGTCGATGCAATGTTGCGCCTCCTTCTGAGTCCCAAGGCCAAAAGATCGACCCTCGCGGTGAGGAAGTCAAGATTGCTTACAACTTCTTGTCGGATCTCAGATAGAGGACATTGTTCATGACCGTGCGAGAATGTACCCAGCCGAGGCAGCGCTTGATTGGGATTCGAAAGAAAACATGAAACAAAGACTTGTTGCCTTCGATCTCAAGGTCGAGGTCATGAATGATGTGTTGCCGAAGTTTGCTCAAAACGTGGATCGGTGTCGTCGACTGACTGTTCTGGACTGGCTGGTGACTGTTCGTGCCGCCATTGAAGACGGACTCGTTGACGATCCAGACGAAAGCGTTGATTTGGCCCGTGCGGAGTCAGGTGTGATTAGTCTCAGTAGTACATCGTCCTCCATATCTTCTGGGGATCAAGCGCCGGATGGCAAGGCACGTTCATCCCAGAACCGCATTTTGCCTCGCCCTCGCCGGAGACGCCGCCGAGGTGAGGCACCTGCTTCTGACGGCGAGGACACTGACGGTATGGCGCAAAGCGAAGCAGGAGACACTTCCGACAGTTCTGACAGTGATGTCACAGTGTCCCAATTTACAGAATCAGCATCTACTGTCGCCTCCGAGTCAGTGCAGCAGTCTTTGAGCCCTCCTGAGCGCAGAGCTGCACGTGGCGCCCGGGCGTCCACATGGCAGCTTCGGTTCTCTGAGGACATTCAGTCGGGGGCTTCTTCTTCCTCCCAGCAGAACACAATGTACTAGTGCATGTTGTTTTTTAGTTTACATTGACAGCTTTGATGATGGTTGTTCCGGTCTTCGGTTCGGATTTAGGGTTTTCGGGCATTCTTTAGCTTCGTTCATTGTTGCCAACCGGTCATCGCTACAAGTTTTGTAATTATTAAACTTCAAAAATATGACATATTTTTGTTTCATGGAAATTCATGCTTCGGATTTCTGTGTTTGTCCCATGGGAAGGGTTCACTTTCCGTTTTCGCAGCACCTCACCGGTTGGCTTTTACAACTTGACAGGTTTCCAAGCTACCCTTCTTCAATTTGATCTTGACTCACGACTTCCTGCACAAACAACTTGACCCAGTCACGCTTTTCGTCCCTTCATTTCTTCTTTCCAGTCGTTGTTTGTAGTCAGGTTTTATCCAGCACAAGAAACTTGAAAAATATGGCACTGTAGTATTTTCGTCTTGTGAACATGAGCATGTTTTTATTAATTACAAAACTGCTTTAGAAGACGACGAACAACATGGGGATGCGGCAGGCGTGCTGGGTGAGGAGGAAGAGGAAGAGCAGGCCCGGGACGAGGCCGCGGGGGGGGTACACGGAGGAGGACAAAGCGACGGGTAGGTCGGGGCCGCTGTCAGGAGCCACAGACGTTGAGCTCCTTCGTCAGGCCCTTGGCCTTCGCGTGCCCCCGGGGGACATACCCAAGGAGCTGGAGGGGGTGTTTACTAAGGGCTTTTGAAGCGACAAGGCGACAGCTGCGGCGGGGTCCCAGCGAAAGCATCTGCGCGGGTGGCTGCGGGCCGGCGATGTAGGCAGACCGTTTAAGCCCATTCCGGACGACGCCGGGCTGACGCGGCGAAGTCGTCCACTTGGCACTGAAAACTAGGAGGTTGAGAGGAACGGGGGGCTTAGTGGAGGCGTTTCATGTTTTTTTTTGTAGCTTCTGCGCCCTTCCTCTCTCCCTTTCCCTGTTCTTTGAGCCCTCCGGCCTCAGGGGGCTCAAGTGGAAAAAAGACTTTGTCGAGCTTTTAATTTAAAAAATCTCTTTTTTTTGCACTCTCTCGCGGGGCGTGATATGGTCGAATTCCGGAAGTGAACAGGCCGCTCCGGCCTCTTTCCGCGGGTAACATAAATCAAATGTTTTCCCAATCTCTTAGTTTTCAGTGCCAAGTGGACGACTTTGTCAGGTTTTAATTAAAAAGACTTTTTCTTTCTTGCTCTCCCGATTGAGGACGCGATTCTCTGTGGTGCAGTCGACCGGTCTGCCGCGCTGTGGGGTGCTGCTTTAATGTCTTTTCTGAGAGCTTTTTTTTCTCCCTCCGACATATCCAAGTCCATTGTAGGAAGGGGTTGCTTTCCTGGCGGAGGGTATGGCGGAGGTTTGGAGCGTTTGAGACGGGACGCTCGGCTGGGCCGTGTGGCGGCAGGGCCGTTGTTGCCGCTGTCTTTCCCGAATTTGTTTGTTATCTCTTTTCGGGTCTGGTCTATCTGTTCTGGAATTAAGCCAACCAAGGGAATTAGGTTGCCACCTTGTGCGGGGACGGAATTCTGCGTTCCCAACGCCGACGTCGGGCAAAAGTTGATTTTGGATTTCTCGGATGAGCTAGTGCTCGAAGCTCGGCCTGAGCTACGATTGCCCGGAAGCCCTGTTTGGTGTCGTGAGCTTGTCCTTCGCTACCCTCCCAACCTCGTCGAAAAAGTCTACTTACCTCGTGACCTAGAGCTTACAGAGGACGAACTGTTTTTTGACAAAGCACACGAGATAAGTTTTTCTAACCGCCACGATATCAGACAGATCGAATTACCAAGCAGCTTGGCAGGCAGAAAAGCCACGGTTTGCATCAAGAGCATGAGAAAGCTCGAACAGCTTGGTTTGCTCGGCGGTTACCAGAGAAACTTGCGTGCAAGACGGCGGTGCTGCTCTTAAGTGACCTAACTATCTTAAAAACATTGACCTTGCCCTCAGGTTGGAAGATCCAGGGCGAAGTCAAGGTTAGGGTTAGTGGTTGCATAAATCTGAGCAAATTTATTGTGGCAGAGGGCTTTACGTGCAAAAAATTGATCTTAGAATTTTCGAACGAGCAATCTTTAGCGCAGCCTGAGCTAAAACTGCCCAGAAGCACTGCTTAGTGTTGTGAGCTTGTCCTTCGCTACCCGTAGAGCGTCTCGCCGGGGCATGTCAAACAGGCAGGTGGCCCCGCCCCACGTTTGCAACTGTGCCAGCTGATCCAGGTCCAGCCTAGTGCCTCGCAGGTCCAGAGTAAGTGTGCCCCGAACCGAGCAGGCGGTTAGCTCGCTCAGCTGGTGCAGCGCCCGGGCGCATTGAAAGCTCATACCTTTGCCCGCGTCGCGCAGGCACCAGCGAGTCAGTCGAGGGCAGGCGTGCCACGCCTCGTGCACTAGGCGCGTCTCACAAAACTCACTGTCTTTCGTTAGGTTTAGTTCTAGCCAGCGCAGATTCTTGAATAAACCAAAGTACTTGGACAGAGATTTCCATTCCAGGGCCCGATCAACCCGCAGCTCTTGCAGGTGCGCTAAGACCGACGAGTCAGGCTGCCGGAGACAGGCGTCGTCCAGTACGTCAAGGCTAGGTAGATGCAGGCGCTGGAGCTTGGAGAGCCGTGCCAGCAGTCTCAGAGGCAGGGACTCGACGCGCGTACCGCTGAGTTCCAGGCTCTCTAAGCTCGTGCCCCGGTCCAGCAGGCCAGGCAGGCCGTCTGGACCCAAGACCAGGGCAACAAACTTATCGTCAACGAAATCGCAGCCGTGCCAAGAAAGCTCTCTTATTCCGATGGTCGTCCTCATTCGAAAGGCTTTTGCCCAAGCTAGTGTGTTCGCCGGCCTAACAAGCGTGCAATTGATCAGTCGGACTCTCTGCTCACGGAAAAGCTCCCGAAAATCACCGAGCGCATCGGGCTCGCTGTCCCCCAAAGCAAACCCCTCCAACTCCAACGTGCCCATCATGTCGTCACCCTTGTCCCACTCATATGAACTTTCGTTAGGGTCGCGTTCCATAAACAAGCTGTGACGCAGTTGCCGCCCCAGAAGTTTGCACGTCGACGGGGCGTACTCTATCACCAAACGCACGGTGTCCCGCGACAGGCCTGCGTCTGCTAAGAGGTGTATTCGTTCGTCATCTGCGGCGCCGCCGAAGCGGATTTGAACCAAAGTTACAAAAGGATAGTTTGCCCGGGACAAATCTAAGTCAGGCCAGCTCAGGCCCTGTCCAGATCCAAACAAGACCACTTCCAGATCTTCTACCCAGACCAGGCTTAGGCGCCAGAGCCGATTGCGACGTTTGACAACGCGGGTTCCGAGCGTGTATTTGAGCCTGACGGCTTTGCCTATGTCCTCGTCGTCGTCGAGCCAGCCCGTCGAGGGTGGGGTTGGTTTTAGTGCCGTGGTGCAAGCCACGCAGTCCACCAGACTCAGCTGTTTGGGCGGGGCTGCAAGTACCAAAGTGACTTCTTGGCAATCAGCCAGCACCAGACCCCCCTCACTGTGGTGCGGCAGCTCGTAAGAACCCCCGCGCAGTCCTTGCAGCTCCAGGCTGCGCGCCAGTGGATAGGCAAGCCACGCTAGGCTTTGGCAAACGGCTCGGCTCTTTTCCTCAAAGAGTTCTTTTTCCTTGCCGAGGCGCAGCTGTAAATCAAACTTGCCTTTGTGCTTCTGCATAACATTCGCCAGGGTTTTGAGCACGTGAGGACGGTCAAGGGCCATCACGTCCAGCGCTACGGCTTGTAAGCCGTGCTCGATCTGGTACCTCAACGCGCTTAGCCAGGCCCCGGCTTGCTTGCGCTCATCGGCGCCTAAATGGAATAAATCAGATCGAGACATCTGCTGGCTCTTAGTTGGGGTCGTGCTTGTCTCTCTCTTGGTTTTCAGTGCCAGGTGTAAGACCGTCGAGATTTAAGAAAAAAAGATTTCGCACTTTCTTGGCGCCCCCCCCCCCCCTCCTTCCCCATCCCCCTTTCTCGAATGAAATTGTCGCCAAATCTGCCCTTATGTGTGTTTCCCCGGAAAACCTCTAAGAGAATTAACATTTCATTAGGGAGGAAGATGCGCCCGTGCAAGCGCCAGTGCACTGTTGCCCCTAGCGCCCTCAACGATTGGCAAGAAGTCTTCTTCTCGCACGGAGCAGGGCTGTTGGCGCAACAGGACCTGGTGTCCCTGCTGCGGACATCAAAAGCCTGGAAACAGCAGCTAGATGTGTACCTGCTGCCTCAGCTGTGGCTGGCCCTAGCCCTCAACGACGCAACGTCTACAATCGACCTGCCCGAGAACGTCTTAGCAGCTGCCGAGGAGCTGGTTGTTTACCCCCAGCTCTGCACATCACTCACGCTCAACTATAGCCGAAACCGTCTGCCCATACAGGTTCCTATTCTCCCGCGGAAGCGGCGCTTGTTGCAGCTAGCTCTTCGCTGGTTTCAACACGTCACGCACCTGTCCCTGGAGTGTGACGCGTACGCGGCCGCCGAGCTTTTGAGGGCCTGGTCAGAATGTGGCGCGAGCCAGCTGGTGGCCTTATCCCTCACGCTCGAAAATGAGTATGAGCTAGAAGAGTTTGCATTCGATATCAGGCCGCCGCTCGAAGAGGCGCTACGCCACAGTCTGCCTGGTGTACAAGAACTGCGTCTAGAGTCGATGTACTTTGGGCCGCGCGGAGTGAGCGCGCTGTGGCCGCAGCCGGGCCCCGTGCCGCCGTTGCGGTGCCTGCAACTAGTCGACTGCGGCGGCCCTCGGTTGTGGGGCAGGGGCTTTGAACTGTTGGCCCCGACGCTCGAGGTGTGCGAAGTTTTAGGGAGTTCCGAGGCCATCCTCTACGTCACGGACGCAGAGGATGGCCTGGTGCTACCTGTAGGGCCGCGGCCGGTACGTTGGCCGCGGCTGCGGCGCGTGGTTGCGGGATGTGGCATGCAACCACAAGACCTGATTGAGGTGATGCAAAAGCTCGCAACCGAGGAGGACGCGGGCGGGCTCGACTGGGACCGCGCTTGCACCCCGGCGCTACAATCCTATGTCCTCAGCCTGAGCGTTTGTATGAACATGACATCACAACGGCCGAACTTTGAATACACCGGGCGGTGGGAGCGTGGCGCCCTGGAGCAGCTGCACCGGACGCTCCTTCCGCTTGGGGGCGCTTCACCTTCTTTTTTAGAGCTACGGCTGTACGACCTCGATCTGTGGGACCAGCCGAGCGCCGCCGACCTGGACGCCCTGCGGCTGCTGGCGCCCGTGCACCTGCTGCTGGTCGACCGCGGCCCGCCCTGGCACTCGCAGGACTGGCCGGCCGGCGCCGTGCTGGCGCAGCTCTGGGGCAGCATATCTCCGCCGACGCTGGGGCTCACGCTGGCTCTGCGGCCCCCGCCGGGGCCCGCGGTCGCAGATGACGTGCACCGCCAGCGCTTGTTGGCCTGGGGACGGTCGTACCAGCGCCTGTTCACGGGCTCGCACCCGGGCGCGCTCGGCTGCCAAGAGTTTTCTTTCTACAGCTTTAGGCTCCAGAGCTACCTGCCGGGGCAAGTGCAAAGTCATCTGCCCGGGCTTTTTGAACTGCAGCGCCTAGTCTGGCATGGGTTGTGCTCCCTGGGCGTGCCGCTTCATTGCGGACGCTTCTGGTTGCCTGACGTGGCCTCCCCTAATGAGAGCGGAGCGCCCCCACTCTTGTGGCCGCCGCGCGGGCCCGCGCTGCCCGCTCAAGGGCTGCGGGGCGAGTTTTCGATCTTGCGTTGCCTTAAGTCGCCGCAGGGTGAGGTGGCATATTGCGTCAAGGACTTCCGGCTTTGGCTAAGCGCTGCCAGGGCTCGGCGGGCGATGGCCGCAATACGCGCCAACGTCGGCCGCGCCGCCCCGCCTGAGTTGTCGCCCGAGCTCTGGACATTCTTGGTCTGCTCTGGCACGTTGGGCGACGCGGTGCGTTCCGAGCGGCCCCTCTCGATCCTCACGAATAGGCAGTGCCCGTTTGACTTGTGGCCCTACGCGCGCCCGTGGTTCCAGGGCAACGACACGCGGCGCGGGCTGGCTGGCTACGTGGCCATGCTATTTGATCGCGTCGAGGCGGCCGCCTACAAAGGTTCCGTGCACCCCCCGTGGAACAAGCTGGTTCTGGAGCTCAAAGAAACCCTGGCGGCTCTCAGGAGCGACACATACAGCCAAAATCCGTTGAGTGACATTTCCGGCTATGTACTTCAAGATACGGAAACCCCGCGTCGTTTGGGTATCTTGTGCCAAGAGCTGGCCCTCCGCGTGGACGTGAGCTTGTCAACACGCTATAGCTACGCTTGTTGGAAGGAGATGCGCTCGCAGCTGCTAGTTCCTTTAGTAGAAATGACAAGGGCAGAAACCCCTTGTCCCTGCCAAGTGTAATACTTTGTCGAGCTTTTAATAAAAAAAAATATTCTCTTTTTTGTTGCACTCTCTCTCGGAGCGTGATATAATCGAAATTTGGAAGTGATGTGGCTAGAAAAAGACATTTCTACCGGAAAACCTGGAAGCACTGCCTTTTTCAGGCCCTCTTTCTCTCGCAAATTTGCGGGTTTCCGCAAAATCCATGCGTTTTTTGCGGCAGATCTGCATGTTCCCCGTAAAAACCGACTGTTTTGGCCCCAAATTTGCAGCCTTTCCGCAAAACCCGGAAGTTTTCCAGTGAATCCGCCTGCCTTTCCGAATCCGTCGGATTCGGAAAGGGCGGATTGACATATTTTTCTAGGTACCAACCCCCCCCCCCCCCTTTCCCTCAGGGAGAGGGCGCGGGGATGGGGGAGAGCAAAGAAAGAGAATAATTGTACGTTGCCCGCCAATCCGGGCGTTTCCCCCAAATTGCGCCGTCCCCCGCAAAACCCGTGCGTTTCGGCCGCGAATTGGGGCTTTCCTGCAGAAACCCAGAGTTTTCTGTAGAACCCGATGTTTTTGCCGCAAATTTCCGGGTTTTCCGTAAAACACGGGCGATTTCCAGTGAATCTGAATTTTTCCCAAGAGTTTTCATTTTTTTGGCAATACCCCTTTCCTTCTTCTCGGACAAGATTTTTTTTTGTTTTTTCTCTTCCCTTCCCTAAGCAAAGAAAAAGCAGGAAGGATTGTTTATTAGTCCTGTGGTACGAAAGGGTCCGCTTGCCACCCCCCTAAAGGGTCCTGCCACTCGGGCCTGCGGGTTCCTTGGGGGGTGTAATATTTCAAGAAACCGCGTCTATAGTTTTCGACCATGAGCTCTTGTTCGTGTGATGGAATGCTGGAATCTGGCGGCGTTGGCTCGGGCACGACTTGGTTGAGAAAGTCGAGCGCGCTTCTAAAATCTACGACGCTTTCGTAGACTCGGCGTCCTTTGCTGTCGACAACTCCAAAGTACCTGTCGTGAGCTAGCCCGCGCACGCGCAGAGTAAAATAAACAATCTGGCGTCGTCCCCAATGCACAAGCCGACAAAAGTCGGGGCCTCTGTTGCTGTCGCTGCTGCTGCTGCCGCTTCCGCCTCTGATGGCGGCTGCGTCGGTGCCTTGGCTAGCGCCCGGCAGCGCGCAGAGACTGAGCCTGCCTGTGAGGGCTTGCAGATCTGAGTTGGCCTGTTTGAGTCGCTCAATCTCTAGTCGCAGAGCCGCCAGCTCCGGCATTCCGTCTTCGCGTTGGGACTCAACCTCACGCACCCGCTTTTCCAGCTGCTCGCATTTGCTTCGCCACTCCTCGCACTCGTTTTGGGTCTGCTCGCCCGCCTGCTGGCAGGCCTGCAGCTGACGCTGCGCCGCTAGCGCGGCCTGCCTCAGTTCGTTCTCTGCTTCGACCTTGCCCCGAACTAGCTGCGCTGCTTCTTCGCGCAGTTTTGCCACGCTGGCTTGCAGCTGCGCGAGCTCTTGTTGCCAACGCAGCTCCTGTCCTACAAGCCTAAGATTGGAGTCTACCTCCTGCTGCAACCGCAAGCGCAGCGCTTCGTTTTTTTGGCGCAGCTCGGAGTTCGAGGCAGAGCTTTCTTGCAAGCGTACGTTTTCCGCCACCAGGACCTCATTCCGCTGCTGTAGCCCCGCCGCCGCCGTCGAGCAGTCAAACAGTTCCCGAGCAAGTTCCTCGAGCTTGGCCTCCAGGGCGGATTTTGCAACAGACAGCGCCTCCCTGTCTGCGTTCTGTTGAGTAAGGTGCTGAACCTTTTGAGCTAGTCGCAAATTGGCTGCCAACAGCTCTGCCTGCCTTGTCCTGAGTGCTGCATTTTCCTGGCGCAGAACCTTGCATGCCCGCTGGCTCGAGAGCCGCTCCTGCTCCAACCTTTCGCGACCCAAGTCTTGGCTACCGAGCGCCACTTTTATGAGGAGCTCAGTGCTGGCAGTCAGGTTCTGATGCACGAACGCGTTGGCCAGCTGCAAGTCAGCCACGGGCGACGCATGGCCTGCCTCACGGCGCAGCCGCCGCTGCTGCTGCTGCTCTTTTGGCATCATTACTCTTTTACCTTGCCCAACAAAACACAAAAAAACCTGTCACAAAGGAGGACGAGGGGCGCGCCAAGAAAGTGTAAGATTTTTTTAATAAAAGCTCGAGGGTTTTAAATTGGACACTGAGGGCTAAGAGAGGGAGAGGGGCGCTCCCCTCCCCTTGGCAATGCCTTGACGAAATTTGTCGCCAAATAATCCTAGCAAGGATCGTGCCCTTGACTTTATTACTTGTCAAGCTCTTTTAATCAAGAAAACCCGCCCCCCCGCACTTCAATCGCTCGGGGGCACGGCAGTGTCTAAGCCCCGAGGCGGGGTGCAGGCTGGGCAGCCGGCCACGCTCTGCAAAATTGCTGCTCTTCCCGCTGGCGCTAGCTGTAATTAGCAAAAACCCAGACAATGCGCGTCGGAAAGCCTGCCTCTACCTGAGGCCAACACAAATTGCACCATAGGCTCTACCTGCATCTTCGCATCTATGGCCATGAGCAGAAAACCTACTTCCTCCTGTGCGGGATTCACTAACTTTTCCTGTTGCACGAGTTCTGTGCCCTTGTTTGATGGTAACGAAAGCTTGCTGTGCTCCAAAAACACAAACTTCTGGGTGCTGCTCTCCAAGGGCCGCGCTAGCGTCTGCATGCACAGCCAAGCCCCCTTGCTGGCGCGACTCGCGCCAATGCCTCACAGAGTCAGCGCATGAGATGCGCACGAACTCGGGGTGTGTGCGCGCGGGTTTCCGCAAAATCTATGCGTTTTTTTTTGGCAGATCTGCATGTTCCCGCAAAAGCCGAGTGTTTTGGTCGCAGATTTGCAGCCTTCCCGCAAAGTCCGGACGTTTTCCAGTGAATCCGTCTGCTTTTCCGAATCCGTCGGATTCGGAAAGGGCGGACAGAAATATTTTTTTAGGCACCAACCCCCCCCCCCCTCCTCTTTCCCTCAGGGAGAGGGGCGGGGGGCAAAAAAAGGGAACGAATTGTACGTTGCCCGCCAATCCGGGTGTTTCCCCCAATTTGCGCGGTCCCTCGCAAAACCCGTGCGTTTTGGCCGCAAATTTTGGCTTTCCTGCAGAACCCCAGAGTTTTCCGTAGAACCCGTTGTTTTTTCCGCAAATTTTAGGGTTGCCCGTAAAACCCGGGTGATTTCCAGTGAACCTGAATTTTTCCCAACAGTTTTAAATTTTTTGGTAAAATTCGTGAGTGTCCAGGCTGACCGTCGCCAGCAGGTTGCTGCAGCCGTCAAAACACTCCCCCTCATTTTTTTCCAAGTGCGCCCGCCCAATACCAAGTAGGTGAGTCTTATGATTGAGACAAAAGAGTGTTCCCAAGCGGGATAAGCACAGGAGCTTATGAAAGAGCATTGCAATGGTACCGCCCGGCCGTAGCCTGGTACAGACTAGCAGCCGAGCAAGGCTACGCGCCTGCCCAATATAAGCTGGGCAAGTGCTACGACTGGCGTATGCGTATACCAGAGCAAGACAAAAGCAAAGCACTCGAGTACTAGCGCCTGGCGGCCGAACAGGGCTACGCTCCCCGCTCAATACCAATTGGGTTCTATTTATGGAGCAGCAACAGGGTATCCAGTGCCCGAGGACAAGGGCAAGGCCTTTTATTGGTACCGCCGAGCTGCAGCCGCCGGAAATAGTGCGGCCTTATTCAAGCTAAGAGAGTGCTACGAGCAGGGGATAGGGGTGCCCCAAAACTGGTCTACTGCGGCCGCGTGGTACAGCCAAGCAGCGGAGCAAGGCTGCGGAGAGGCACGCGATAAGTTGTTGTACAAGGAAGCAGAGAGCATTTGTGTCCAGTTCGGCAAATACAAAAACCAGAGCCTGAGGGAGCTGCTGAAGGACCGGGACTACGTCAATTGGCTACGGCAAAAGACATTAATGCCAGAATTCCGTTTTCTCCGGTGCGTCCCCTGGGAGGGCCCACGCAGCCGGCCCTATATCCGGAACGAGTCTGCAGCGCACAGTATCGCCAAACAGCGACTCTGCATTTGGTTGCGGGCAGGCATGTGACGGGAACGGTCTGCCCCGTGGGGCCCCCGTGTCAACCGCCAACCGCATCCCTGGATCGCACAGGGGTGTCTTGGGGGAGTACCCTGTCGCGGCGTCGGGCGAGGGGCTGAGGCGCGCGTGGCCGCAATGCTGGGGCTTGAGCGAGGGCGCGGCTAACGACGTAGATAAGCTTGCAGTCTGTGATGGCCCCAGCTGTGTTGTTATAGACATCGTCATCATGTCGGGCGAACTGCAAGTGTTTTTTAAGTCTGATCGATGATTGAAACTGCAGAAGAAGCGGACTGTTGTTTTTAATTAAAAGTTAGTTTTGTTTAACACTGGCTCCTTTTCTGGAAAACCACTCCAGTCAAGAAGATTTTGTCGAGCTTGTAATCTATTTGCCAAAAAATGACAAGGAATACTATTCTACCCGCATTGCACAGTTAGTCGCGCGTCCTTGTCTGCGTTCTGTTGAGCTAGGTGCTGAACCTTCTGAGCTAGTCGCAAATTGGCTGCCAGCAGCTCTGCCTGCCTTGTCCTGAGCGCTGAGTTTTCCTGACGCAGAGCCTCCGTGCCCGCTGGCGCGACTCGTCAAGCGTACTTCCTGTCTGCTCATGTTTTTAAAGGCCAAAGCTAGCTCCAGCTCTTTCTCGCCTGAGGGAAAGGGCGAGGGTGTGTGTGTGTGTGTATGTGCCCGCGCCCCCTTCTTTCTCTCGCAAATCTGCGGGTTTCCGCAAAATCCATGCGTTTTTCGCGGCAGATCTGCATGTTACCCCCGCAAAATCTGGACGTTGTCTAGTGAATCCGACTGTTTTTCCGAATTCGTCGGATTCGGAAAGAGTAGATTAAAATATTTTTTAGGCACCAACACCCCTCCCCCCGCCCCTTTCCCTCAGGGAGAGGGGCGGGGGAGGGGGGGGGGGGGGGAGCAAAGAAAGAGAACAAATTGTACGGTGCCCGCCGATCCGGGCGTTTTCCCCCAATTTGCGCGGTCCCCTCGCAAACCCGCGCGTTTTGGCGACAAATTTATGGCTTTCCTGCAGAATCCCAGAGTTTTCCGTATAACCCGTTTTTGTTGCCGCCAATTAAATGGAAGGTAGTGGTGATTGGACGTAGGTGCCCAGGCTCTTTTGTGCAAAGTCGCAGCCCTGCGCAGCTGCCTGGGCCCAGTACTGTGCGCCCTTGGCCTCGTCCTTTGGCATTGCCCAACCAAAGAAATGATAAGCGCCCAACACGCATTTCGCAGTAGCATGGCCTTGCGCTGCGGCCTTGCCGATCCACGCTGCGGACTCGGCTTTGTCTATGCGCGCGCCCTCGCCAGCGCAGTAGCATAACCCCAGCCTGAACTGTGCTTCGCCATTGCCTTGCAACGCCGCTTTTTGGTAGAATTCACACGCCTTGGTCTGATTCTTGGGCGTTCCCATCCCGTACATATAGCAGGCCCCCAGCCGCAGCTGCGCTCCTGCCAGATTCTTGGAAGCTGCTTTTTGGTACAAGCGAAAAGCCCTGGCCTCGTTTAGGGGGACCCCCTTGCCTCTCGAGTAGCAGTCGCCCAGCCACAGCTGCGCCTCTGCGTTCCCCTTCAAAGCGGCGCGCTCGTACCACTGCGCGGCTTTGGCTTCATCTTTGGCCACGCCTTGGCCATGCATGTAGCACCGGGCCAGACGAAACTGCGCGTCCGTCTGTCCAAGCGCAGACGCTGACGTGTACCATTTCGCGGCCTCGACTTTGTTTTTCACGACTCCTTTCCCTTTCATATAGCACGCCCCCAGCCAACGCTGCGCTTCTGCGTTTCCTTGCTTCGCTGCGCGCGTAAGCCACTGCGCTGCCTGAACCAAGTCCCGCTCCACGCCCGTTCCGTGAGTATAAATGGATGATATGCAAAACTGTGCGTGTGAATCCCCTCCCTCCGCCGATAGTTTGAAGAGTTCTACTGCCTTGGCGATGTCTCGGGCAACGCCGTCCGTTGGACTTCCGTGCAGGTACATTTCCGCCAGGCACGTTTGGGCCTCGACATCACCTTCTTCAGCTGCTTTTGTCACTCGATGCAACCTCGCGCGTATTGCCCCTGCCAGTACCGTTTGCAGTTCTGCTGCGCCAAGCCGGCGGCTCCGGTGTCGATTTTTCTGGCAAATAGAACCAGTTACCATTCGGGAGGCGTGCAAGACCTAAGACATAATACAAGAATTAATGTTTTAAATTTTTGCTAGCTCGACTATACCAAAAACATGCTCTTAGTGCGTTACAAAGGGAGAGGGGGGGGGGGGGGGGCGCCCCCCCCCCTTTTCCCTTGCTCCCTCTCTCTCTCTCTCTCTTTCTCTCTTTCTCTCTCTCTCTCTCTCTCTCTCTCTCTCTCTTACAAGGAGCGGGGCAGAGCAGGCGCGCGGGGAAAGGGGGGAAAGGAGGAAGGGGGAGGGGGGGCAAAGAAGATTGGAGAGGGAAAGGGGGGGAAGAAGGGTTGTCACAGGAACCAAACTTGCAGCTAATTCTTGTTATTGCAAACATACTAGGCACTTTTTGGTTGGAGCACGAAATGGAAAACCAGTCCCAACCAGAGTTAGGCGGTGACCAGGGCGCTCTGCCGGTCTCGCTCAACGCAACGAATACCACACAGGCGCAGGCCTGGGCACGAGCGTCGGCCAAGCTCTGGCACGTCGTGAGCTCTAGACCGGATGCTCCTGACGGCGCAAGAGCTCTGCCCGGAGCGGCCGAGCTGGAGGAGGCTCAGCGATTGTTCGCGGCAAAGACTAAGGAAAACGACCTCTTGGCAGTGGAGAAACTTCGCCGCAAGCCCGTGTTTTGGCAGCCAGAGGGGCTGTTCTTCCTGGGCTGCTGTATCAAGTCCGGCCGCGGCGTTCCCGCTTGCACCGCAGAGCTTGCTTGCTTATATTGGATCGCCGCCCTCGAACTTGCGCGTGCGAGCGAGACAACCCCCAGGCCCATGTATTATCTGTACCTGCTGTGGAAGTTGGTGGAGTACCTCGAATCAAACCCGCCAACCGACTACGGTGGACGTTTTAGAGTCCAGGATCCCTGCTGGTACCTGAAGGAACTGGCTCGTTGCGTCTGGAGGAGCAATTTGCCCAGTAAGGAACGAGAGCACTTTTTAGCCCGCAGCCGCAAGGCCCCGCAGACGTCGCTTCTATCTAAGCTAGCCTGGCAAGAAACGTGGCTGGTCAGCCCCGTCAACACGCGCGCGGTGCAGCACAGTGTCTACATGCAACGCTTCGCCGCGCGGATGAGGGTAGAAGCCGGCTCCAGCCTCCAGCCGGAGGACTACGCACAAGATTTCCGACAGCTTTTTCCCCTTGACGTAGAACCAAACGCCCTTTTTTGGCAAGACGTGGGCGACGCGCTGTCGCACTGGTGGTTGGCGCTGGGCCCCGCGCACGTCGCGGTCCGGGGGTCTGCCCTGCGCCAAGTGCTCGGAAACACGAGCGAGCAAGTTCGGTACACACAGCTGATCAAGCTACAGGAAATGCGTCGAAGGTACAATCAACACAGCCTAGTGCCAAGCGACTGGGCGTTGATTTACAAACAGGAACCGAATATCTTCAAGATCTGGGAGCGCAAGTGTGCCAAACCGGTCGACGCGGCTACCCTGGAGCGTTTTCTTTTCCCGACGACGCGGCCGCCCGCCGGCCTGCCGGCCCCGGAAGAAGACGGCCCGGCGGGCTGGCGCGCCGTGCTAGGTGGCTGCTTTGAGCCAACCGACGCAGATTTCTTGCTGGCTTGGCTCTCGCGGCAGGTGAAGAAGAATTCGCAAGAGAGTTTTTCTTCGCTGCAGCCGTGGGTCTGCCTGGCCGGCGTGGTCCCGTTGCAGCTGGGGCAGTTACTTCGGTCCTTCTGCAAGCTCGTAGGAGACGAACACGTCGTTGTCTTGCGGAATGTAAACGCGTACCGGCTGCTGGAAAAAAAGGCGGAGATGCAGCAAAGATTGGTAGTCGTTGTTGACGCGGTGAGGCGGGTACCCCTGCAGGCGCCTGAACTCCGCCAGCTTCTCCGAGCGCTACGCGCCGACTTGCAAATAAGCGGCAGGCGGGCTGGTCAATCAGCGCCCATCATCTTATCCAACCGCAGCCAGGTCCTGGTTTTGCCCGACGAAAACGGCAACCCGCTCTGGACCGTCCAGGATCTGCTACAGGAGGGAGTGCCTGCTAGACTTCTACGTCTTGCCACGTCAGCTGCTCCCGTCCAGGAAAAAGAAGAAGAAGCGTTCCGATCCGAACGCGCTCCAGCCGTAAGCATCGGCCAATACCAGGCGACCGATCGCGAAATTATGGATAAATTCTACCACTGGTTGGTGGAATTATTGTCCCAAGTCGCAACGCAGCAAAAGCTGCCAGGTCTAGCCAAGCCTGCAAGTCACGAACGCCCTCACGTCTTTTATATCTCGCGAAAATCAAACAAGGGCATGTTTGCAATAAGGCTCAAGGATCTTTTAGCGAGCTTTGCAAGCGCCTTGGGTCTTGGCCAGGATGTTTTGGGCAGGCAGGCTAAAAAATAGTTTTTAGTCTGTCTGCAGAAAGAATTTCCCAAGTTAGATCTGAAGCCTGTTCAAAGCATGTATTCGTGCCTGGGCAAACACGGGCCGCAGGCCAAGGGTTTCTTGCTGCCCTATACTGCAAGCGATCTCTTGGCTAAACTATCTGCAATCAAGACAAATGGGCAGCCGCAGGAAGCAGATCACCAGCGCGACAAGGACACAGAAGCCACACAAAACAAAGAAAAAAGACAGAAACTGTGCCTGTAACCTGCAACTTAACGGTAGAAACGGCCATTCGTCTGGGCCGTCCTTTAAGATTTAGATTCACGGAAAAACGCCTGGTTTTTACCGCAAAACCGGCCAATTCGCTGCCCAACGCCCATCCGACAAATTCGCGGAAAAACGTCCGGGTTTTGCAGAAAAGCCCCCGCAAATCGGCTTCGCAATTAGTTTTTTCTTTTTCTGCCTCACCTTGCCCCCCCCCCCCCCCCCCCTGAGAGGAAGCCCCCCCGGGGGGAGGTGAGGTTTGTGTTCCCTGAAAAAAAAGGTTTTTTCCGCCTTGGCGGATTCGGAAAAAAGTTCGGATTCACTTGAAAACGACCGGGTTTTGCAGAAAACCCATAATTTTGCTGGGAAACGCCCGGGTTTTGCCGCAAACCAACAAGTTCGCGGCAAAAAGTGTAGGTTGGAAGAAAAATATTGGGAGCCGTACATGTTCTGGCACAACGAAAGTTCTGCACCATTTATTAAAGTAATTGAAAATTATACTTGGCGCGCAGACGCGCCTACGGTTTGTGCAAGATGATAGTGACGAAACAGCAACAGAAACTCCGTGCGTAGTGGATTACGACGTGGAGGCGCATTGTCGTGTGCTCTCCCTCGCCAAGTGACTCTCCCTCGCTAACCCTTCCCTCCACAACAGCTGCGGAGCTTGGGGAGTATGAGGCCCCTGTCCTCTTATCACATTGACCACGCCTATCTATCCGCCACAGGGTCGTGCCGAAGCACTGCGCAGGATCTGCAGAAATAGGAAAAATATGAAAAGTAGAAAGAAAAATTTTTTTGGAGTACGTTTGCGGGCGCAAACAAGGGACGGGGGGGGGGATGGGGCGGGGGTCTTCCTCTTCCCCTTCCCTTTCCCCTCACACCCTCCACTTTCACCCTAGATTTGCGCGGACGAGATTTTTTTTTCTCTTTTTGGCGTAAAATTTGTTTCCAAATGTGCGTGTATGCGTATTTACCGGGGAAAGGGAAGGCGCGCCAGCATTGTGCTCCACCAATCAAAAAAGTTTTTTTAGCACTCTTCCCGTCTCCCCCCTCCCTGACGAGCCTGTGAATGAAGCCTGGCTTAGCTCCCGCTTCGGTCTAAGCTGGTCGGCGGCAAGGTGCTATGGGTCCATCCTGTATCGTTCGAGAAGCACCGGGATGCAGCTGACCAATGCCTGCGCGGGCCTGAGCAAGACAGAAGCGGGTTTGGTGGCGGTAGCCTAAGTGTTGAGGGAGGACGCAAAAGCTTGGGTAGTGTGGATCCTTGGCCGAGTTCTGCAAGCAAGAGAGACGGCGGCCCGCCTAGCAGCGACGCTGACAGCGATGGGGGTGGGTCGCAGCTGACCTTGCGTGTTTGAGGATGAGCCCTTGCGTGCGCGCGAGGCAGCCGTGTTGATTGTGCGGCAGCGGTTGGCCCAAGCGCTACAGACCGACTAGATGCGCTCTTTTTTTTGTCCCCCCCCCCCCCTACTCCCATTGCTTTAATAAATCCGTTTTTTTTTAATAAAATAAAATAATAAAAAAAAACAGACACACACAAGCTGTTAGCTACGTTTTTTCTTCTTTTCAGGTCCATCTTGTTCATATTCTTTCTACTGTCACTCTTTTTGCTCAAGTTGTGGTGGTAGTACTTTCGGGGGCACCTACCAAGGGCTGGTCGGCCCCGGGAGACGGCCTTTGCCATTTAGGCCAGCTAAGAAAAGTATCGAAGGGCATCACCTGCAGGTAGCGCAGCTGCCTGACTGTAGCAGCAGCTAGACGAGTCGCGGTGCGGTCGAACGGCACACAAAATGTTTTCTCGTGTGACCAGTCAACGCGTGGCAATTGACTGGGTCGACTGATTGAGCCCTTCCAATGAAACACTGGCTCTGCCTTTGGATCTTTCGCTCTGCAACAAACGCAGTATACTCGAATGGTAACGTGCTTGGTAACCCCATCGGCACCTCTCTCATCGACCGATTTTTGCGTGTTGACACATTCGTCAGAAAACCCGAGAGGTGTCCAGCACTCGCGGCAAAAACCCACCTGGCTGAGCTCTGAGGTTTTCTCGGCTCGGAAACAATCGTAGGAACTCTTATGCTCTGTTTCGTACAGTGTGCCCTGCACAGTCACTGCGTACTTGGTTTGTACTGCCAGCACGTAATAGCATGCCAGGGACTGTAGTAAGGCCGGTGGGCAGCCCGTTCTGAAATACGACAAGATCACGCTGAAGGCGTCCGGGTCCAAGTCCAAAAAAAGTGCCTCGCATGGATCCCAGCGCACGACCGACGACGGCGCCAAGACTTCTCGGAAGAAGACACTGCGGGCCTGCAAGGTTTCGGCCCGGGTTTTGAAGAGAGTACCCCCGACGTCAAGCGTGAGGAGTCTGTTGCTGGGCTCGAGTGGCGGTCCCGTGACGGACTGCACGCCAAACAGTTTGCCATCTGCCTTGCACTTGACCAATAACTCATTAAATTCATCCAAGGACTTAGCGCTCCAGGGATCATCTTCGTCGTCAGTAGCCATGCTCGCTTTTGGTAAAAAAAAAATTCAGTTTTTGGAAAATTTACCAACTTCAGTCGATGTCTCCTTCCCTCCCTCCCTCCCTTTCCTTTTCCCCCCGAACTTCGGGGGGGGGGGGGGGGATAGTTCGGCCCCCTCCCCCCCCGCCTAGCAGCGACGCTGACAGCTTGGGACGGGATAGGAACGTGGCGCTGCTGATTCGCGGAAAAAGGCCGGTTTTTGCCGCAAAACCGACAAATTCGCGGCCAAACGCTCCGCCCGACAAATTCACGGAAAAACGTCCGGGTTTTGCAAAAAAGCCTCGCAATTAGTTTTTCTTTTTCTGCCTCAACCCCCCCCTCCCCCTAAGGGGAAGCTCCCCCCGGGGGGAGGGGGAGGTTCGTGTTCCCTAAAAAAAAGTTTTTCCCGCCTTGGCAGATGCGGAAAAAAGTTCGGATTCACTTGAAAACGACCGGGTTTTGCATAAAACCCATAATTTTGCCGGAAAACGCCCGGGCTTTGCCGCAAACCAGCAAGTTCGCGGCAAGAAGTGTAGGTTGGATACCTTCAGCCTAACAACATTTGCGTTGCCTCCAGGTTGGAAGATCCAGGACAAGATCCAGGTGGTTTTTAGTGGTTGCACGAAGCTGAGCACGCTGATTGTGCCAGAGGGCCTTACGTGCCAAACCTTAATTTTGGATTTCTTGGATAAGCAAATTTTAGACCGGCCTGAGTTACGATTGCCCGCAAAAAGCCATGGTTGGTGTCGCAGGTTTGTCCTTCGCAACCCCCACCTCCTCGCCGAGAAGGCCCTCGGGCTTACAGAGGCCGAGGCCAAATTGTTGGTCAACCAAAAACACGACATACGTTTTTCCTATCGCCACGATATCAAAAGATCGAATTACCAAGCAGCTTAGCAGGCAGCAAAGCAAACCTTAAAATCACGAGCATGAGAAGTCTCGAACAGCTAGATTGGCTTGGCAGTTGTAACAATAACTGGAAGCTGTCGGGCAAGTTAAAGATAAATCTACAAAAATGTTTTCAATTAAGCAATATTACCTTACCCGAGAAACTTGCGTGCAAGACGGCGGTGTTGCTCTTAAGCGAGCTAACTAACTTAACAACATTGACTTTGCCCTCAGGTTGGAAGATCCAGGACGAAGTTAAGGTTACAGTTAGCAGTTGCAGCAAATTGAGCACGTTTATTGTGGCAGAGGGCTTTACGTGCCAGAAGTTGATCTTGGACTTTTCGAATGAGAATTCCTTAGCTCTGCCTGAACTAACACTGCCTAAAAGCACTGATTGGTGTCGCGAGCTTGTCCTTTGCTATCCTACCCCGTAGAGCTCATGTTTGTTTTGCTGCCAGCCCGGGGGTGCCATGCTTTCTGGCGCCAGAGAGTGCGCCCTTGACCGGGGGCCCGGCCTGACCCGCTTGCTCCGCCGGCTCCACCGGCTCCGCCAGCTCAAAGGCCTGCGCAAAGTAGTCGGGCCACTCGGTAGCAGCCAGGAACCGGCGGGGACTCCGTACTTGGCCCTCACCTCAAAGGATCGCAAGACGTAGCTGCGCCCCGCCCGTGCTAGCTTCGAGGCCAGCACACCTCCCAGCGCCGAGTTGCTGCGCAGTACCGTAGGAGCCAGGCCTCGCACTAGACAGGCCCTGTCCTCTGGGGAAAGCCGCAGGGGCTGGCCAGAGCCTGCGGCCCCAGACTCGATAACTCGCAGCCGCATGGTCACGACGTCGTCCTCGGTCTGGTGCACCACCGAGTCCAGCTGGGTCGGCACAAACTCGTGGCGGTACCAGAGCCACAGCGGGTCCCCCTCTCTGGCACCGAGGAACATAGCCAGCAAGCAGCCGGGGTTCAGTTCGTGGCTCAGACGTCGTGCCTCTTCCTCGGCCAGGCTGTTCAGGACTAGCTTCCAGGGCCCGCCCCAGAACGGTGTGCGCGAAGGCGCACTGGCACTCCTCGGTGCTTCAGCGCGGCTTAGGCCCCCTGCACTGAGGGCTGGCTATGTTCACCCGGTGCACGAGCACATGGGCAAAGAGAGCCCCCAGCCTGTCCGTGTCGTTCGCATCTGGCCCAAGCTTGGCGGAGAGGCCCCGGGGGGAGCCTAGGGACAGCATGCACTCCCTGACGGCCCCTACGGTGCAAGCTTCCTGTGCCTGGGTGGCTGCGTTGACGGCTGCCTCGTTAAGGGACGCCACATTGGCAGGCAGGAAGCTGCGTTTCTACCGGGTCGGTGAGCCCCTGCGAGCAACAGAGCCCGGGGCCCTTCGTCGCTTCTTGATTGCCGAATCCAGCTCGTCCCGGAAACAGTAGTGCCTGTAAGGCGAGGTGAAGACCATTGGCGCGGGGTCAGAGTCGAAGTCCAGGCTGCTGAACATGTCCTTCAGTCTGTCGGTGCTTAGGCGCTGTCGCGCCGGTTCTGCTGGTTTATGCTCCAGCTTTGTCTACAAGCATCAGAGAACAAACACGCCCCATCTGCTCAATTTGCAAGCTGAGATGCTTTTATCACGAACGCGGAAGTTCCCTGTTATCAGACGGGGGGAGGGGTGTGCTAAGACAATTCGTGCTCTTATTTGCCTCTTCCCTATCCCAGCTCTCTATCAAATGCAAGGCTTTGTTGGGGATTTTTTTTAATTAAATTTTTTTGTAGATTCTGCGCTCTTCCCCTCCCCCTTCCCCTGTTCTTTGAGCCCCCCCGGGCTCAGGGGGCTCATGGGGGAGAGAAGAAAAAAAAGAGGGTGGGGGGGCGCCCCCCCCCCCCCTCGTTTCGGGAGGAAGGGGAGAGAGAAGGGAGTGTCAAGTGTAAGACTTTGTCGAACTTTTAATTTAAAAAAATCTCTTTTTTTTGCACTCTCTCGCGGGGCGTGATATGGTCGAATGTCGGAAGTGAACGGGCCGCTCCGGCCTCTTTCCGCGGGTAACATAAATCAAATGTTTTCTTGCGGAAAAAAACCGCTCGCCAATTTTTGTTGTTGCGCAAATGACGAGTTTTCATATCTCCCCCTCCCCCCTTCGGGGGAAGAGGTAGCGAAAAGAGAAGGGAGAGGAGGGAGAAGAACAGGAAGGGGGAGCGGGGGATAGAGAAGGGAAGGGGACGAGAAGGGAAGGGGACGCCCCCTTCTCCCTCCATCTTTCTCTCTCTTTCCCGTTTCTCGAATGAAATCTGTCGCCAAATTGTTTTGTGTGTGTTTCCTCGTCAGTGCCAAGTGGACGACTTGTCAGGTTTTAATTAAAAAGACTTTTTTTTCTTGCTCTCCCGATTGAGGACGCGATTCTCTGTGGTGCAGTCGACCGGTCTGCCGCGCTGTGGGGTGCTGCATTAATGTCTTTTCTGAGAGCTTTTTTTTCTCCCTCCGACATATCCAAGTCCATTGTAGGAAGGGGTTGCTTTCCTGGCGGAGGGTATGGCGGAGGTTTGGAGCGTTTGAGACGGGACGCTCGGCTGGGCCGTGTGGCGGCAGGGCCGTTGTTGCCGCTGTCTTTCCCAAATTTGTTTGTTATCTCTTTTCGGGTCTGGTCTATCTGTTCTGGAATTAAGCCAACCAAGGGAATTAGGTTGCCACCTTGTGGGGGGACGGAATTCCGCGCTCCCAACGCCGACGTCGGGGGCTGCTCTGCTTTCTTTTCCGTCAGGACCTGCGTGGCAGGCCGCCGTCGTTGCCAAAAGTGGACGACAGCGTGTTTCTGTTCTGGACGCTGACTCTGCGGGGCTTTGGGGGGGAGGGACACTGGCTCCGAAGGGTAGACAACGCGATCAAGAGCCCACACCTGTTGCTGCGGCTGTGTTGTGTGTTTTATCTGTGTCGGTGACTGCGAGGTGCCGGCCCCTTGCGATCGATACCACACAATTACGTATGCTATTATTTTGGCCTTCAGGTCTCCCGCCTGATATTCCACGCGGGCTTTCCTTTCTTGTTTACTAAGCTGCACGAGTAGTTCGGCCCAGAAGGCGGGCCAACAGAGAAATGCACCCAACATTGAATATGCATCTGTGTTGTTTGTCGCCAATGAATCGTGCAGCTTTTTTATACGCATGGGCCCTGGTTTGTTTTGATGAGAAAACTTTGTGAGTAGGCCTTCGAGAGTCTTTTGAAATATTGGCAAACTTAATTCTTCCCATAGAAAAATTTCAGGATTATTGTAATTGTTTACAAGCCCTACTACATAGTCCTTCCGGAGCTGGATAGACTTTCCAAACCTGTGGCTGTGAGCAAAGCGCTTCTTTGGCTTCTCTCCCCAAGCTCTCAGACGCCACAATTGCGTAGTAAGACCAAACAGAACTCCTTTCGACACCATCAACGCACCTGTTCGTATACCCTCGATATCGTGTTCAGACCACGATATCTCAGCGCCTTGGTAAAGCTCGTCCCAACATGCAAAGCTGGCATAGAGTCTGGCTACTGGCGATTTGGATAAGTCAGCAGCACGTATAGAATCGGGTGCGACAGAGAGTGGCGGGGTTGCATGAAGTAAATAGTTGGCCCGTCGGCTTAGTAATTCGCACTTTGGTAACATAACCTCTTGCCTAAAAATGTTGTCTTGTGTTGCCAAACACTCAAACCTTTTTTCGTACTCTAGCAAAGCTTTTCCTCAGCTTGGTACATTTGCTAGACAAGCAAGTTTACAATTAGGGGTACCTTAGCTCCCTCTCGAGGCAGAGCCAGTCTCTTTGTAAGTAAAAACTATTTCTAGTACTCGTTCGCCCGCTGACGGGCCGGCGCCGGGGGTCGGGGCGAGAGCGTCGAGCGTCCTAGTAAAATTTGCCGGGGCCGGTCTGACGAGGCAGGCTAAGTAGCATTGTAGCTGGTGTTCTTGCTTGACTAGGAACCAGATTTCACGCGGCCATGCTAGAGGTAGCGCGCTGCCGCCCCCCGGCGCTGCCGATTTGCTTTCAGTGACTTTGGTCTGGCAGGCTGCGCCAGCAAGCAAAACCACCTGGTAGGGGCTGGCCGCTTTCCCAGGCGTCGGGAATTCGCTGGAGTGCAGAGAGACCCGCGGGCCTAAGGGCACGTCCGTCAGGTGGGCAGTGTGCGGCTCCCACACGTGACCTAGCGCCGCGTAGCAAGCCAGTTTTCCAACCCGCCCCAGCAGCCCTGCCAAGCCAGGGGGGAGCTGCATGTCCTGGGGGTGGGCAACGCGGCCCTGATTGTTCCACTCGAGTTGCAGTGACAGCGCCTTGCCCGGCAGGTGGCGGGGCGCAAGCTGGGCGCGGGCCGTCCGGGCTAGGCGCGCCAGGGTTTCTTGAACCCTGACCAGGCGGGCTTCCCGCACATCTTGCCAGGGCACCCACCCCGGGCCCGCCAGGCACGCCCTACTGCAGCCGGGCGGAGTTTCCGCCTGCACATCCTTCCAACTGCTCATTGGAGTCTTGGTCTTGTAGGCCTGGGGTGTCAGCCGACGGTAGACTCTTAGCCAAGGGCAGGCCCGGGGGCTGTAGCGCACGTAGAAAAGGCTATCCAGCCTCACCGGGACCTCCGTGCGTTCGTACCAGACCGCATCTCGCGGCGGGCCCGCGGCAAACCCCGCTTCGGAGTCCCATTGTTCCGGCAAGCAATCGCCCTGAGCCTGGGGCACCCAGAACCTGTCTTGTTCTCGGTAGCTTCGACCTGCGCACACAATCACTTCCGGCCACCAGCTTAGCGTTATGAGCAGGCGGCAGCGCCGAGCCAGCCCCTCGCCGCAGCCCGGACAGACGTCCCTGTCGCGGGGGGCCGTACTTTTAGTGACACCCCGCCCCCCCAACAGGGCCTGCCGCAGCTCCTCTAGAACTGTATAGCCCCCCCCCTGACGCACCTCCTCCTCTTCTCGGTGCTCTGTTCGCCCAGGGGCAACCGGGGAGGCCACGGCGCGCAGGCCCCCGCGGGGACCGCCGACCTTGCGCACCCCGCGCAGAAAAACCACGGCCTACACCATGCAAAGTTTCCCAGCAAGCTAGGTAGCTTTTCTGCACACTTGCGATTTGGCCTGACAAACCGTGATTTCTTGTGTGTGTCTTTAGCTTCGGCATCCAGGTTGCGCACCGCTTTGTAGTTATTATATTGCAGGTTATCGATTTCGCTCCAGTCCCTCCGCAGGTCGCAGAGGGGCTGGGGCTTGCTAATGTACGGCAGCCCCAACAAGTAAAGGAAGAATTGCCAGAAACGGCAATTTGGGCACGGCGCCCTCCGCCCGCGCTCGTCTTCCTGTAAGGTTTGGTAATGGTTGAGGTAAGCTCGATAGCCACGGTAAACCAGCGCGTGGTTTGCCAGCAGGTGAGCTAGCAGGGAGTCCAAGTGCTTTTGGCTCAGAATATCTATTTCTTGGATGCGTTCGTAGCGCTCCTCGATAAACCTCCGAGCCTGCTCCAACCAGCTGGCACGCACCTGCCCCGGCGTATGCCGGATTAGGGGGAGGCTCCTACCGTCAACGTACTTTTGCACGAATAGTCCGACGGTCTTGGCCGCACGGCTTAGACACAAGGATGGTGCCGAGGCGGCCCCACCCCGAACTTCCGGCTTGGGCAAGACCTGGATATTAAGGGCGCCTGATCCGCGCAGCGAGGGCGCGTCGTCTTCGTGCCCCGTGCCCAGGGTGGGCCAGAGCAAAAAATATTGCTTGCAGGGCGGGGCGCGGCGGAACAAGGGCACGGAACCTTGAAAATACTCCGGCACGCAAGGGTTTTCCTTGCCCTTGGAAACGCACCGCAACAACAGCCGGCAACTCAATCTCCCGCCCAACACTACACCACCAAGGGCCAGAGACCTGGGGCACGGACCTGGCTGTCTGAGATCGAGGTTGTCAGACAAGACCCACCAGCGTGCTGCATCTCCTTGGGGAGGATAAGAGCTAAACGTAAACTTGCGCGGCAGCGCACTGTTAGCCCAGGGTGGCAGCCGTTGTATTGCCACCGGTTCGTATCGCAGTCCGTACAGCCCCAGCGTCTGGTCACAGTCTATGCATATCTCGTCCTTGTTGTTAGACAACTCAAGCACCAGCCAGTTGGGGGCCCCGGTCGCCAGGGCGAGCTGGCGCTGGGCCTGTTTCAAGAGCTGCGGGAGCTCGAAACCACTACCAGCCTGGGGGGCAGCCCCCATCTCAAAATCGACCTGCACAACCGCCAGCTCCTGCGACGCGCGGGTTACCCCCTTACAGTCCGCAGCCCAAGTTCGGTGAACGGCCTCAAAATCTGTCTTGACATGACAGGCTATCGCCGGCCGAGGGGCTAGTTTGAAATCTGCGTCGACAACCGCCGGGCCCGCTCCCGTTATACGGCGGCACAGCTCGTACAGAGAACAGCGAACGCAGAGCGTCTGGCAGGGATTGGCATATCCATCGCTTGACTCGACTACGTACGGCGCCAGGAGTTGCAGATCGCTGTCCCACGTCTCTTCCTGTAATAAGTCTGGCCTGGACCGGGCTAGTGTTACTTTCTCGGTCCCGTTCTCAAGTTCAGACTGGGCTAGATGGTACGCCGGCAACTCGGTAGCTAGGAGGCCACACAGAGTTTCTTTTACATAAGGCCTCAAGAACCCGGGCCGGCGCAGAAGGTGATTTCCGGGGAGAGTCTCACAGTCACCAAGCTCCCCCGTCGTCAGCAAGGGGTGTTTGTATGTAAGTTCTTGAATTTGGTCTAACAGTGCCTCCAGGCCCGGACATGACATGGCTGATGAGTAAGAATCTAAAGATTGCACTCTGTTTTACGAATCACAGGAAAGGAGAGAGCGGGTAGGTGGAGAAGAAGGAAAAAGAGCAGCCTTGCAAATCCAACTTTTGCCATCACCATAAACAGGATGGGGGTTTAGGTGGAGAGAGGGAACGGAGGAGGGGGGGGGGGAGAGAGAGAGAATGCTGGAGGAAAAGTGAGAAGAAGGGAGGAGAGGGGAAGGGGAGGGGGAAGAGGAAGGGGAAGGGAGGGGAAAGGGGAAGGGGACGGGAGGAGAAAGAGGGAAGGGGACGAAAGGAGAAAGAGTGAAGGGGACGAGAGGAGAAAGAGGGAAGGGGACGAGAGGAGAAAGAGGGAAGGGGACAAGAGGAAAAGGAGGGAAGGGGAGGGGGGGAGGGGGGGGGGGGGGGGGTGCCTCCCCGCCCCTCCCCTCCTCTATCTTCCCTCTCCCACTCTCCCCCCCCCCCCCTCTTTCGCGTTCCGGCTTTGTGACACAAAAGGCCAGGAATCGTGCACAAAATCGCATTTGTTCAAAGGAAAAGCAAGACGGGTCTTTCTCGGGCTCTGTCGCGTTACTGAAAAAAGTCCTTTTATTCATTAGCAAAAAGCTCCTCACCGCAACAAAGGGAAAAAAGTATGGCTCGCACCAAGAAAGCGCTTGGAAGCCAATTCCATAGAAAGAAGCACTCTGGTGGCAGTGGAAAGCAGGCCACTGAAAAGGGCCTCAAGAAGAAGAAAAGCAAGTCGGCAAGTCGAATAGCGGCAAGTCCGCCCGAGAAAGCTCTACGAAAGAGAAAGAGGCTCGGCGCAGTGATTCTAGGAGCTCTTCCCAACCAGAAGAGAAGCGCAGAAGGCGCGTCATCAAACGCTACAGACTGCTCAATGCCGAATGCAACCGAGCACTGCGCATGAGCTCGAAGAAGCTGGCGCTCCGCCGCGCCCCCTTTCGGCGTCGCTTGATGCAAGAGCTGTTGCCCTCTGGTACGTTGAAGCGTTACAAAAAGTCGGCTCTGACGGCCATGATGGTCGTGGCCGAAGACTTTTTGCGAGCGCAGCTAGAACGCAGCAAACGGCTGGCGATCATGCAAGGGCAGCGTACTCTTCTGCCACGTCACTGGACATTTGCCGAGGTGGAGCACATGGAAGAAATGCGTAGAAGAGGCACGCTCTTGGTGTGAAAAATCTGTTCCACACTTACCCTACACCCCCCAATTGCCGCATTCTGTTTTTGTTTTCTTTTTTTAGTAAATAAAACGTCAAACCAGATGCTCTGAACCAGCAGAATTTGCAAGGTCTTGCACACAACCCCGGACCTAGCCGCCGGCGCAGCTCTGCCAAGCTAGGTGCGCTAGCAAAATCCGGCGCGACGCGCTTCATCTCTAGGATTTCGCAGTCAAACTCGATCGTTTCTAGACACGGACGTGCGGGGGTGAAAGGGGCGAGGGGGGGGGGGGGGGGCGCTCCCCCCGCCCCATCTTCCTCCAACTAAAAACGATCTTTTATTGTGCCACGCACCCCCCCCCCCCTCTCTTTTTTTTCCCTTTTTTTTCTTTTTTCTTAAAATTTTTGTTTAAAAAAAAGTAATGCGAGCAATGTCGGAGGACCAAATGCGTACACAAATAGCAGACAGCATCGATACAAAATACTGGAAACATATATCCCTGCGTGCTTTTAAGGCGCAGACCGTCGGCGATGATAAAGATTTGTTTATAGTCCTCTGTCATTATTTGTCGGACATACCCCACAAAAATTGCAAGTTCTGGGTCCCAGAGCTGCGGTTGAAGTGGTCGGGCGTGCCCGCGAGGGGTTTCTTTGCCGTGGAGCCCCGAATTTCCTTTGCGCTGAACCCCAGGGTTAGGGCCCACAGTGAACCAGGCCCTGCCCGAAAAATCTGCCGGAAGCTGACAGTGTCGTTCGCACCAACAAGTCACGAATATCAGGCTGCGCTAAAGCTGGGGAAGTTGAAAACTATAGGGCAGATAGTCGCGCTTTGGCTCACCTCCTCCATGCGCCTATGCTACAATGAATTGCAATCTTGGACCCCCACTGGCGCTGCTGCTGCACCGGCGACGGCGGTCGTGCCGCCTCCCCGCCGCCAAACGGCCGTGCACTGGGGCTGGTACAACCCCGACGGCAGTGTGCGCTTTTTTAATCCAGAGCTTGAGGAAGTGATAGAAGCCGAGTTCCAGCGTCGCCTCGATGTTAGCGACGCCGCCTCCCGCGTGGCGCAGGGGAACCTGCTTTTTTCTGTCCAAGGCAATCATTATGAACTGGATTTTGGCCAGGCCAAGGTTACCAGCAAACAGAACGGGACAGAACGCGAGGCGCGGCGCTTCGAGGTCTCAACGGTGCGCGTCGGCGCCGGGAACTGCCACTGGCTAGAGCCGACGCCGGCGGACGGGCGGCAGGAAGAGGAGGGAAAGGTCTTAGCAGCTTTTGAGCAATCCTTGGGGGCAGACGCCGTCGTGGCTGGGCTCGAGCGCGTGAACCGCCCCTCCCTAACAAGGCTTTTCCAAGCCACCAAAGAGCTGCTCAAGGAACAGGGACCAGTGGAGGAAAAGATTCTTTTCCACGGCACCCAGGACATTCACGTAGAATCGATCTTACGAAACGGCTTGCTGCCCAAATTCTGCGTCAGAAAAAAATACGGGCACGGGGTCTACTTTGCAACAGAACCCAAAGACACCTTATTCTATAGCTCGCCGGGCCACGACGGGCTTTACACGGTGCTGGCCTGTCGCGTCCTGGTCGCCCCCGCTGTTGTACCCCCACGTCCGGACCTCCGCGTGATCTACAAGCCAGGGAGTAAGAGCGCCGTCTACGCCAACTTTGTCGATAAGCTACAAAATCCCAGCGTGTATGTGTCGACGCATGACCACCAGGCTCTACCCATTTACTTGATCCGCTACAGATTGCAACCTGCCTGGTTTGACAAACAGCTGCAGCTGAGCTTTAACCCGCCTTCCTCTTCCTCGGACACAAGATAAAAAAAATGATTTTAATAAATACTAACGCTATGAGAGAGAGAGGGGGGGGGGCGCCCCCCCCCCCCCAGCGCCTTGTTTGGTTTGTTCTTTTTGGCTTTCTTTCCTTTGCTCCTCTTCCATTTGTCGGGGGGATACAATATAAGAAGACCAGCTACAACCAGCACCGATGTTGCTCTTTCTGCTGCTAGTCCGACCTTTGTGGGCAAGTTGCGACTGCGCCGGCTGCGCAGGCGCGATAACCGTGAGCGACCCTGCCTGGCTTCCCGCGCCCAGCGCCTGCTCTGGCCAGAACGAAGCTTTGGTCGTGACTGAACTGCGCGTTGCTTCGACGGACGGTTCTATTTTCGACGTGACAAGCTGGGTGAATTCAAGCCAGCTGCAGTATTATACTGCTCTGAGCGACGCCGGTGTGACATGCTTCAACAAGGCGCTCGGGCTGGACATCGACATCGGCATCACGGCTGACATGCGCCCCCAAGTCACGTGTCGCAACAGCGTGCTTAGCTGCCCCTTGGTTTACGACCTCCAATACGCCTGTCGCAAGCTAGAAGCCTGCCCCTGCCCCGCCTGCAATCACAACCTGTCTGTGGCCGCGGGCGGTTTTCAGAAACTCAGCCCTGACCTTGACTGTAAGGATGGAGTCTTAATCGAACAACTGCAGGTTCGGTCACTGAATGCGGGGCGCACGCTGTACCCTGACCAGTTTATCATGTACGTACAAACAGATCCTGATCCACAGGCGGATTTGTATCTAACAGGACCATCGTGTCCAGACCCGAGCTCCTGCTTCTCTTGCAGCAAACTTGGTCGCGAGTATATGAATAGCTCCAATATCTACGTGTTTTTCCATTGCCAGAACGCAGAACACCCCTGCCTCCTTGAGTACGTGGGCAAGGCGCATTGTCGCGACCTAGCCGTCGCAACCAGCGACGCTAGGCCCCTTAAACCCCGCGCGTGGTTGCTGGCGCTTGCAATGATTAGCTTGTCAATGTTTTTTAACTAAAAAGCTTTTTTTTTTTCTGCACTTTGAACTTTTACACCAATCTGTGGAAGGAAGTGTGAGCTTGGGAAGTTTAGTGCTGCTGAAATCCAAGTCCGCCTCTGTGCAGCTGAAGCCTTCGGCAACGGCAAAGTCGCAAAGCTTTCCGCAATTTTTAAATTCAATTTTGAGAGAACCGTGGACTTTCCATTCGGCGGGCAAGCTTACATACTTTAGGGCGGGCAGTGCCCTCAGGTTTAAATTCAGAGACTTACAATCCAAAACCCCTGTAAAAACGAGCTCGGTCAGCCCTGGACAGCCCTCGATGCTCACCGTGATGTTCTCGTGAGCCGCCCAGCTCGCGGGGAAACGTAGCGATTTTAAAAGAGACAAAATTTTGAGCTTAAGGATTGCCGATTCACATTTCCACTCGTTGGCCACCTCGGCCTTGAGTTCCGAACAAAGTCGGAGGTCGGCCAGTTGCTTACAATCGAGTATCTCAATTGTCATGGCTTCTTTCACCTCCCAGCGCGCTGGAAACCGTACAGATCCTAAACCGTCCAAACCAGCAGCAAGTCTGAGACGTGCCGTTTGCGAAACGAGGTTTTGCGCCAGCTTGATTTTTGTTAAACTGCTGCAATCCTCGACGGTAAGCCCCAAGTGTTGCGCCGCACTGAGCTTACTGGGCAGTCTAAGGCTGCCTAGACTATAAAGAGAACGCAGCACCACGTCTACGTTGTTTTTCGCACACAAGCGTGTTAAATCGATTTTTTCGACAGAACACAACTCGATATGCACGCCGATCTCGTGCAGTATTTTCCACTCAAGGGGTAGGCTAAAGCTTTCAATGGCCAAATCGTAGAAATATATTTTGGCCACATCAGCATAAAGACAGGACGGCAACGTTACTTTTTTTAGTTTGTCACAGTTGACGATCCGCCACGAGGCATGCCCCACCCGCTCTGCGGGCTTCCTTAGGATGTGCTCAAAGGTCTTTAGGCGACAGTTTGTCACGGCAAGTTTGTAGCTGCCCGCTGTGGTGACTTGCATACAATTAACCTCAGATGAACCTAAACCTACGCTTAAACTTAGAGGTTGTGCGTTGTCTGCCGCAGCGGATACCTCGATGCACCGTAGCGCCAGGCAGTTCATCACTTCGAGGCAGGTATTGGGGCTGCCAGCCTCACGGGCGCCACCGCCGACAGCGGGCTGCTTCCAGGCCAAATGTTCTAACATCGGGCTCTCGGTTATTTTTATGGCCGAGTTCTCTCCTACATTGACGCTGCTTAAGCCAAAGGAGAGATAATTGGTCGTGGCACCCGTTACCCGCAGCGTTTCCTTTTGTTTGAGCTCCAGCGCGAGATCCCGCAGGCACAGGTGCAAACATCGAGGAAGCCGCGCAAAATCAAAGAGTGGCATGTTCACCGTGGTCAGCGTCCCCCAGTGCGCAGCTTGCCGCCCCGTGCAGGAAACGACTAGCCTCTTAAGAATGATACCGGGCTCGGGCTCGCTTGGCACAAGAGCCCTCACCGCCTTTCCCATTGCTTCCCACGGCCACGGGGCAACCCCGCCAGCTGTTTGTGCCAGTTCGGAAGTGATATTAGCAAGAGGCAAGGGGAACAGCCTTAGACTTAGTTTGGCTATTCTTAGCTCTTCTACCACACTATCCCATTCCTTGTCGTCCGTCAGCCTGAGATCACTAGTCAGATACCCAACCGTCTTCCCGTACATTATACCAATTACCTTCTCTTGCCAGTTTTGCTCGAAGAATTCACTCTTTAGTTTGTTGAGCTCCGAGTTTGGTTCTTTGAAGTAGCGCCACGCCAGATAGCAAGCCATTAGCGTGCATTTCCTCTCTTGGACCTGTAGGAGGCGGTGGTTCTTACTAGGCAAGCTCCGGTTGGTTGTAGAAAGAAGAGCTCTGTCCTGATCGCCAAGGAATTTTTCGAGCATTTCAGTAAGGTCATTGCATTCCCAATACCGCCTGCCGGACATCGCACCTGCCCCCGTGTTTGGCAGATTCAACTTTGCTAATTTACACCACAGTAACTAGCAAATGAACGAGAGTACAAGGACTCCCGCGAAAAAAAACGCGCGCCAAATTTTTTTTTGCTGCGCAAATGACAAGTCTTGCGCACTCCATCCCCCTTCTAAGAGAGGAGGGAGCGGGAAGATAGGAGGGAGGGGGAGAGAAGGGGGAGAGGGGAGAAAGGGAAGCGGAGGAAAAAAGGGGGAAGGGAAGAGAACAGGGGCGCCCGTCTCCCCTCTTCCCTCCTTTCCCCTCTTCCCTCCTTTCCCCTCCCCTTTTTTTTCCAAACAGGATTTTTCTCTTTCTCTTTTTCTCTTCCTTTTTTTTGCACGAAATTTGTCGCCAAATTTTGCGTATATGCGTGCCTGAATGATATGGCCGAAAAAGGCAGTATTGCCAGAAAAGCCTGAAACGCTGCCTTTTTGGCCATATCACATGCACAAACCGGCTTAGGGGGCTCAGGGGGGAAAAGAAGAGAAAAAAAGGTGGAGAGGCGCCCCCCCCCCCCTCTGTGGGCTCCAAAAAAACGTTTATTTATTTTTGCTCCTCCTTCAGCTCGTGCCGGCGGGGCAGGTTTCTCAGTGTCAAGTATAAGACTTTGTCGAGCTTTAATCACAAAAAATTCATACATTCTTGACGCGCCCGCTTCCCCGGTGCCAAGATAAAAACCTTGTAAGATTAAAACCTTGTCAGGGATTCTTTTATTAATTTTTTCGTGTAAATTCTTAGCGCACCCCGGCCCTTCTTTCCCTCTCCCTCTCCCAGTTCTGTGGCAATGACAGCTCGTGTTTCCTTCAAGTTTCCGTCTTAGTTTTCAGTGCCGAGATTAAAACTATGACAAGTTTTTAATACCCCTCCCCCTTCGGAGAGAAGAGGGAACGGAAGATAGGGGAGATGGGGAGACTCTGAAGGGGGAGGGTGGGGGGGGGGGGGGGGAGAAAAGAGAGCGGAGGAAAAAAGGGGGAAGGGAAGAGAACGGGGGCGCCCCTCTTTCTTCCCTCTCCCCTCTTCCCTCCGTTCTTCCTCCCCTTCTTTTTCAAACAGGCTTTTTCTCTTTCTCGCTTCTTTTTTTGCACAAATCTGTCGCCAAATTTACGCATGTGCGCGCCCTGAGTCTCGACAAAGAAGAAAGGAGAGGGGGGGGGGGGGGGGGCGCCTGGCATTGGGGAGAGGGGGGGCTTAGTTGAGGCGTTTCATATATTTTTTTCGGTAGCTTCTGCACTCTCTCTCTCCCCTTCCCCTTCCCCTGTTCTTTGAGCCCCACGGGCTCAGGGGGCTCAAGGAGAAAAAGAAGAAGAAAAGGTGGGGGGGGGGGGGGGGCGCCCCCCCCCCCTCTGTGGGCTCCAAACAAAGTTTACTTATTTTTGCCCCCCTTCAGCTCGTGCTGGCGGTGCTGGTTTCTCAGTGTCAAGTATAAGACTTTGTCGAGCTTTAATAACAAAAAATTCATACATTCTTGACGCGCCCGCTTCCCAGTGCCAAGATTAAAACCCTGTCAGGGATTCTTTTATTGATTTTTTCGTGTAAATTCTTAGCGCGCCCCGGCCCTCTCCCAGTTCTATGGCAGTGACAGCTCTTGTTTTTTTCAAGTTTCCGTCTTAGTTTTCAGTGCCAAGATTAAAACTTTGTCAAGGATTTTTTTTTATTATTTTTTTGTACGTCCTAGAGCACCCCCGCCGAAAAACCTGGAAACATTGCCTTTTCCGGTCGTATCATAGTCGTGCAAGTTAGTTTTGGT
The DNA here is from genome assembly GCA_019918135.1 of Paulinella micropora. Taxonomy (NCBI): domain Eukaryota; phylum Cercozoa; class Imbricatea; order Euglyphida; family Paulinellidae; genus Paulinella; species Paulinella micropora. The sequence goes on from WBZZ01000699.1 coordinate 49,616, forward strand.
CGAAGAATTCACGCTTTAGTTTGTTGAGCTTTGTCCTGATCGCCAATGAATTTTTGAGCATTTTAGTAAGGTCATTGCACTCCCTATACCGCCGGCTGGACATCGCACCTGCCCGTACTTGGCAGATTCACCTTTTGCTAAGCGACTAGGAAGAAATCTAGCAGGTCTCACGGCGCCGGTTTTGCTTTCGTCCGTTAAGCTGCAACATCTGTCGCAGGCTCCCAAAGCCTGACACCAACAACTGTCGGTGTACCTGGGCCTGCCGCTTTATTGCAAGGCCTTCTGGATGATTGATGAATGCGGCGGAGACCACGGCGATGCGGACCGGCTCGCGCGTGCCTTGGACAAGATTAAAATTTTCTCAGTGATTTTATTAGTTTTTTCTTGCACCTTTTTAGCGCCAAAATTTTTTTTGTTGCGAAAATGACAGGTCTTGCGCACTCCCTCCCCCTTCGGAGAGAGGAGGGAACGGGGGCGCCCCTCTCTCTCTTCTTTTTTTTTGCACAAAATTTGTCGCCAAATTTGCGTATGTGCGCGCTCTAAATTGATATGGCCGAAGAAGGCAGTATTGCCAAAAAAGCCTGAAACGCTGCCCTTTTCGGCCATATCACATGCACAGACCGCCAAGCCGCCTTCGCTAAAAGCGCCATCAAGAAATGTACTCGTTCAGCCAGAGTCTCGATTCCAAATTAATTAACCAAGTCTAATCTCCCTGTCGAATTAAGTCATCAAGTTGAGAGAGACTTTGGCGCCCGTCATTTCAACTAACGGAGCCAGAAGCTGCGTTCGCAGCTGCTTCCAGTGGGTGTGGGTGTAGGCAATGCCTGCCTGCACTGGTCGTGCCTGAGAGCCGCCAGGGTTTCTTTGAGCTCGCACAAGATCCTGTTCAACGGAGGGTACACGGAACCCTTTGTACGCCGCCGCCTCGAGGCGATCAAACAGCATCGCCACGTAACCTGCCAGCCTGCGCCGCACCTTGCTGTTCTGGAACCACGGGCGCGCATAGGGCCACACGTCGTTAGCGAACGGCATCGTGTTTTTGGCGAGGATCGCAAGCGGTCGCTCCGAACGCGCCGCGTCGCCCAGCGTGCCGGAGCAGACCAGGAACGTCCACAGCTCGGTCCACACCCCCGGCGGAGCGGCGCGGCAGTCGCCCGCCCGTGCCGGCGCGCGGCGAGCGGAAGTAGCGTATAATCGAAAACTGGCCCCGCAGCCCGTGGGTAGGCAGCGCGGGCCCGCGCGGAGGCCACAAGGGCGGAGGTGAGAGCGCGTCTTGGGTTGCATCAGGTCAAGCAACCAGAAGCGGCCGCAATGGAGCGGCACGCCCAAGGAGCACAGCCCGTGCCACACTAGGCGCTGCAGTTCAAAAAGGCCCGCAATGCGTTCGTAGTTAGGCCGTTCCGAAGTGTTGTCCAGGCAGACGCCCAAGCCGAGGACATAGGTTTGCAGCGCGGGGGTGCAGGCGCGGTCCCAGTCCAGCCCGCCCGCGTCTTCGTCGGGGCCAAGAGCTCAAAGCCCTCGCCACAGTCTGCCCAAGCCACCAAGAGCTCGGCGGCCGCGTACGAGTCGCAGTCCAGGGACAGGCGCGTGACGTGGCGGAACCAGGGAAGGGCCAGCTGCAACAGGCGTCGCTTGCGCGGGAGCAGCGGGGCCTGTGCGGGGTTATGGTCCCGGTCGTACTCGAGCGTGAGCGACGTGCAGAGCTGAGGGTAAACCTCGGCAGCCGTTGCGGCAACAGGTAGGCACGTAGCTGCTGCTGCCAGGCCCTCGACGTCCGCAGCAGCGACACTAGTTCCAAGCAAAAAAAAAGGGGGGGGGGGAATTTTTTTTGTTTCATTTTCTCTTTCTCTCTTCTTTCTTTCCGCCAAGCCGCCTTCGCTAAAAGCGCCATCACCCCCCTCTGTGGGCTCCCAAAAAAGTTATGCTTATTTTCGCTCCTTCTTCAGACCGCAGTTCTGTGGCAATGACAGCTCGTGTTTCCTTTCAAGTTCCCTGTCTTAGTTTTCAGTGCCAAGATTAAAAATTTGTCAAGGATTTTTTTATTATTATTTTTTTTATACATCCTAGCGCGCCCCTGCCCCTCCTCCCCGCCTCTTCCCTCTCTCTCCCCAAATATGCGTATGTATGCGCCGGAATGATATGACCGAAAAATGCAGTATTGCCAGAAAAGCCTGGAAACGCTGCCTTTTTCAGCCCGATTTTAAACATGTAAAAAGTCAATGACGTAGCAAGAAGCCAACAGGTCGCAGACTAGCAGGCGGTGCGCATGGTCCCAGCCAAAATCTGCGAGGACTCCGTTGCGGTGGGAGGGCAGCTGGGCCTCATTTCTTTGCAGCGCTTGGAAGGATGGCAGCTGGCTAATATACAACTGGAAGTAGAGCCAGAGCTCTGCCTCTGTGGGCTCGGCGGGGGCCGTGCCACCAGCGGGGCCCAGTCGGTGCACGAGTTCGTAAGAAGCTGCCCAGGCAGCTAAAGGTTGTTGTCTACTGTCCAGTAGGCGTCTTAGTTCCGGTAGTGCAAGACAGTTTTCGTGTAACTTGGCCGCGAGCTCCGGGTCCTTGCGCCCACGCGAACGGTCGACGCGCCAATGATAGCTTAAAAGGTTGGCCGCAGCTTCCAGGGGCGACGCGCCGAGCCCAGAGCCTAGGCCCAAGATTATATGACGAAGTTTGAAGGGGGGACCCTCGGCGCACTCGCGAAACACGACCTCTAGCGCACGACGCAACACCGCGTTTTTGTTTGGTCCTTGCACTCCGTCTGGCCGTCCGACTCGTAGCTCACGCTCGTCCACCAAATCCCCCCCCATGTCCAGCGTCAAGACCTGCAGAACCGGGACGTACGCGCGGAGGCAGGACCGCAGCGCCTGGCGCAATTCTCTGTTACTAGTGTTGTCGCAGCTGCCCCATCCCCCTGCGATGCCCCAGACGATAAGTCCAAGCTCTGACCCTGTTTGCCGCGCATGGGCTAGGGCGAGGGCTTCTGACTCTGCGAGCAGCGTGCGCTGCTTGAAATGATTGCTCTGGAGAGCCTCCTCTGGTTGTTGCCCCGGAGGAAGCAACTCTGCAAAGTCGCCTCGTAGCGCAGCCAGCAGCTCGGCACGCTCATGGGCGCGCACACGCAGCAGCCCAGGCCCGACGACTTCGTGTACCATAAAACTCAGGTACTTATCTACGAGTGCTCCGTCGCGCAGCCCGCGCCTCATACACACCCCACCCTGTACACAATCCCGGCTTAGCGCAGCCTTGTAGTCCCAGAGCGTGTAGCCCGGTTGCAGCACTATCCAGCGACAACTTCCTTGCTCGGCGCAGCCGAGCGCGCGGGCCAAGGCGAACGCCAAGGTCGTGGCCGCCCCCCCCTCCCCAGCAGCGTCCAGGCCACCAAGACTTATCACCAGACGTGTCTCCGCGACTCGGCCACCTACTGTAACAACCGACGCGTCTCGGGTGATGTCTTTAGCGCCGCCGTCGCCGTCGCCAGCCTCTCTGTTTTTGCGAGTAAGAGCTCCGCCCATCCCCTGTGTTCTTACTAGCACATTTGCCCAAGGTATAAAGCCGAAATTCCCAAGGGAAAGCAAGAGGTTTATACGTTTTGTCGGAAGGAGGTATGGTGTGTGGGGGGGGGGGGGGAGCGCCCCCCCCCCCCCCCCGCGCCACTTTGTGGAGCCTCCCTCCTCCCCGGCTTAGGGGGGGGGGGGGGGAAGAGGGAAAGGGGGGGGGGCAGAGAGCTCCGGCCAAAAAGTATTTTTTATTAAAAAGTAACAAGAAAATGATTGATGCATGTTATGTCCATCGGGCGTAGCATCGCGGCAACGCAACTTATCACGGCGTTGAGCCTTTTTAGCAGGTTGCTGCTTGGCGTACAGAAAAGAGGTCTGGCGCCGAGCGATGAGCAGTTGCAAAATCCCACCCCTGAGCTCCAGGAAGAACTTGCGGGTTGTCAAGCTCCATACCGCACAAGGGGAGACCTGTGCCGAATTTACGTGGCGCGCAAGGTCCTGTTTTCTATCAACCAGGCTTTGTACAAAGAATTGGTGGAGGCCCTAACCGCGGAGATCGATGCCTTGCAAACCGGGAACAGCCAACGCCTCCGCCTGCTGCAGGAATTCTGTTCGAGTGACTGCGCGGAAAGCAAGCGCAGGTTCTATCGCAACAAGCACAGGCAAAGCCCCTGTGAACAACGAGCTGCAAAACTAGAGTGGCAAACAGCAGAGCGCGGAATGCTGCGCGACAGCGCGCTTTGCACTCTGGCCTGCCTGGATGCTACGGAACGCGAGCGGGCGTTTTGGCTAGACTTTTTGTGCAGACGGCTGCACTCCCTGCCCCCGGCTGTGGCCCTGGAACAGGTATATCCGCTAATTCCGCCTCTGGCCCAAGCCCAGGTCTTGGACAACCTGCGTTTTGTTCTGCCTTATTTGTTGGGTCCCTACATGGCCCTGCTGGGCCAATTGGCTCGCCAGGGAGAGTGCGTCTTGATCCTAGACGCGCTAGAGGCGCAAGGTTTTGGGGATCTCTGTGGCTGGCGCGCCGAGGTTTTGTCTTTTTTGGAAGACATTTTGCCAAGTTTATTGGTGCGCCAATGCATTGCGCAATATTAAAGAAGAAACCAGCTTTCAAACCTCCCGCGGAAAAAGAAGGAAGGGAAGTGAACGGGGGCGCCCCTCTCCCCCTCTCTCCCCCTGCCCCCTCTTAGTTCTCAGTGCCACTCTTGGCTTTTTCCTCCATGCTCTTTGTATTATAAAACAATAAAATCTTTTTCAAGAAAAAAAGAAAAGGGGCCACACATGTCTACAGGCAAGAGAACCTGCCCCCACGGCGTTAGCGTAGCGGCAGGTAAGAGCGGCGGTCGGCTGCCACCGTTTTGGCTAGAGGCTCTAAAGTACCAAGTAAAGCACAACCGCCAGGAAATTGTGTTGGACGCCGCGACGCTAGACCCTAGCAACGAAGACCTACAAGAGATTTTGCGTCAACCCCAACAGGAAAAGTTTGGCTTACAAGTGCGCTGCCGAGGCGCGAAGGACTTGGCCAAACTGGAGAAGCTATTTGAGCAGATTAATATTGGTGGGTGTGTCGGGCGCTTGGAAATACGCGATCTGAAGCTGAAAAAAGAAAAGGCTCGGAGCTTCAAGCTCGGCCAAGGAATCGACGGCTTAGTGCTTGTCGATTGCCGACGTGTACAGTTTCAGCTCGACGAAGAACAATATAGGCTCTTAGATGAAGCACGAGTGTTGGGAAAGAGAGCAGCAAGCTGCTTAATCAAACCGAGGCCGGAATTTGCTAGCTACACTCGAACTAAACGATTGACGACGCGTTATACTTTGCCAAAAGCTCGTGCGGGTTTCGGTGAGCCTGCCTACGCAGAGTTAGAAGACGTATCGTGGGTGCGCCGCGATCAAGTGGTCGACTTGGAAGTCATTCTTTTGGGGGCTTGTGGTTATCCAAACATCGACTTTAATTTCAGTTTTGGACACACCATCTGGCCTTGTCTCCAGACCTTTCGCTTGCGTTCCCCCGAGGGAGCGCGCATTATTGCAGAAAATACTACGGGCGCCCTTGCTGAGCGGAAAGGATTCGTTGACATTGGCGGCCCAGAAGCTGTGTGGGAAATTGTAAAGCTCTATCGGCCTTCAGACGACGTATATGAATTATCCCGCCCAAGGCTAGATGCACTTTTTAATATCCGGCAGCGACGTCAGGGTCAGCGACGTCCGGGTCACACACATGGAATGCAATTAAGGAGTGAGGGAGAACAACGCGGGGAAACGCCCAAGAATTATGGTTATTTGCGTGAGCTGGAGCTGGAGGGGTTCCTGCTGCAAGCCGGCGTTTTTGACACGTTCTTGGCTGGACTGCCCGTGTCAGCCCCCAAGAAGGACGCGGTTCTGCGCCTAGTGTGCTGCAGGCCATCGGGGCTTAGCACACCGGTTGAAATGGCAGACAAGCTAAGAAAGCTGCTGCCCTGGCTGGTAGAGCTTGGCCTGCACGACTGTGATTTTGTCGACGACAGGTTTTTGCAGGTTTTATTTGCCGCAAAGACTTGTTGTGATAACAAAAAAAAAAGCTTAGAGCACCTGCAGCGTCTGGACCTCTCTGGCACGTCTATTACTTCTAATAGGTGGTGGCCTAGTGGTGGTTTGCTAAACCATGTCCAAAGCTTGCAGGTGCCCAACCTTAGAAACCTGCCTGATTTGGACGAGGCTGGTGCTACACTAGAAAATCTTACGGAACTGTGCGTGGAGCAACCCTGCCCACTTGATCTTGTTCTACTCCGAGTGCCAGTATCTGTAAAGACGCTGAAACTTCGTTTAAAAGAAAAGCCCGATAGCGACTGGTGTCAGAAATTCTGGCAAATGCTACAGCTACTACAGGAATGTTGTCTGTGCGACGACCTTTCGTCGGACGGGATGAGCCTCGGGTTGGCAAAGGATCTGTGGGGAAAGCTATCGGGGGATCGTCGCACATATCCTGTCCTACTTGATTTGCGCAGAACAAATCTGAATCTGGAAGAGCTGCACCCGTTTCTCGACGAGACATCCAGGCAGGGTAGGGCCGTCATGATGTTTGACCTGCCCCCCGCCCAGCCCGCAGCGCGACCTTGCCAAGCTTTTTAATTGATAACGACTATTTTTTAATACACTGGCTTAATAAAAAGAAAGAGCTAGAAATCAAGGCCACTTCCTCTTTTTTAGTTGTGTCCGCCTTTGTTGTAAATACCCAATCCTTGCCTCCACTTCTTGTGAGTCGAATTCAGGACCCACAAATTCCAGGAGCCGGGCGGCTGAGACCTGCAATTTGCTGCGAAGCCTGCCGCAATGACTGCAGCGCCTCTTTCGTAGCTTAACCCTAAAGTAACTTTGCAAATCCTCTTCTCTTTGGTTATATTCGTCTCTCCCGTGTAAGATCATGCTCGGGATTTGAATTACCATAGAAATCACCTGGCGCTTAGCCTTGTCGCAGCAGACCTCTTTCTGGCCTTGCAGCAAGCCGTAAAAGATACGCGCCCGCAACTTATCCAGGGCCGTCGCCGGGACCAGACACCAAGCCACCGCTGCTCTAAAGGCGCGACACACGCGAGACAAGCTGGCAGCGGCTGAGTAATAGGCAACGACATCCTCCCCGACTTGAGGCTTGTGTTTGTTACCCAAGACCCACGATATGACCAGGCGCGACAACACGGGGATAGTCTGTAGGGTTGATTGCGGACGAAAAGCAGGCACGTCGTCCAGCCGCCGGCGACGAGGGCTGAGCATCCGTCTGTGTTTACAACAAAAGAAAAACACCGGGGGCTTATGCCCGGCGTGCCTCAGCTATGATGTCTCGCAACAGTAGCGCCAGGTCGGGTTCGATTTTGGGTCGTACGTTGCTAATTACGTACTTTAAATCAGCTTCTGTCATTCGCAGGAGATCTGGTAGATTGCGATATCTCAGAGCTCGCAAGACCAAGTCCTGCGAGCGATTCTCCACACCCTGGGCTTGCAGCCTTGTGCGCAACCACAGCTGTGCATCCTGGTGTAAGCCGCTGGGGGGGCTGCGGGGCTCTGGCTGCGAAATCGCTAGTTCTTGCTCCTGTGCGGCAAGCACGGGCTGCCAGGGCAGTCTTGGCGTGCCTTGCCTCTTTTCTTTGCTTGTTTTTCCCGCCCCTTCTTCTCCGCCTTGTGGCTCAATCTGCAAACCGGCAGATTCAGATTCGACTCTGGATCGCCAGGAGCTTAGGAGGCCCTCAAAGCCACTTTGCGCACTCATTTTAAGCTTCTGTAAAAAACTTTTCTTTTGTGTTGGGGGGGACAAGGGGGGGCAGAGATAGGAGAAAGCTCCCCCCCCCCCACCCACCCCCCTGCACACACATGAACTCATTTCCTCCCTGCCCCTACTCTCTTGCTCTTTTTTTTTGCCGCAGGCCGCGCCAACGGCCTGGGCGGATATTGGTTGGTAAAACACTTGAACAATGTTGTTGTAGAAGAGCGAGCAGCTGCCAGGCCATTATTGCATACACATGACGCATGTCTTTGTCGTGCAAACGGGAGGTTTCTGCGCGCAACCGGTTATAAAAGTCGCGCTCTTTGTACTGTAGCCTGTCTTTATCTTTGACAGACTTTTGTAACAGATGATAACGAAACCAGAACGAATCGGCCAAGCGGATATTCACTTTCTTGGGCCCTTTGTCACTCCTGTTCAAATCAGGAACTTGAGTGTCGTGATCCAGTCCTGCTGGATCTTGTGAAAGTGACATGTACCAGCAGAAACAAGGACAGGGCTTCTCTTGCTTGATCATGTCACCGCACCACAGCGCGGCGACCAAAAAGCACAGCTCAGTCGCTCTTGAAAATTCCTGCTGTACGACCTTGGCGGCTTCCTTGCTGGCTGGCCACCTGTCGAGGTTCGGTCCAATTGTGCTGGCATAAAAGGAGGCGGCGTTCAAAAACCCGACTACTCGGTTTATTCCGGGCATGGGCTCGTTCTTTTGTCGCGCCTGTTCTCGTAGATAAAACCAGAAGTAGTCTTTTCTAATATCCGGGCGCTCACTCAAGGTGCTTGCGCGCTCGATAACCAGTAGACCATCATTTACCAAAGAATTCGCCCGCACATTTGGTGTATGCTCTGTTGAGAACACATAGTCTGTGGCACTAATACCAGTTCGAACCAAGCAGTTCTGCCGCAAAGTTTCTTGTTCTTGGATTAGCAAATTAAGTGTGTCTTCAGCAGCTATGCCAGGCCTTTTGGACGGGGATAGAGGGCGCCCGCCCCTCGGCAAAAACAAACACAAGCGCCCAGCATGCATATCCGGTGCATCCCAATCTAAGATACCAAATACACGTATTACGGGCGGAACAAAGGCGTTTGTTTTTTTGTGCAGATAATTTTGTATTGCAATGTCCATAAACACTCCAGGACCGGCTGGTTTTATAACCGCTACAAGGAAATTTCTAGTTTCCTGGATATCGTCTAAGGCGCTTTTCCCGTACGATTTCAGGCATTGCACGTGCTGGATCCTCTGCCAGTCACAATTTTTTCTTGCTCAGCTAGGTATGCCTATCCTCGACTTCCTCAACTTCCTCAATTACATTTACTGTTTAGGTCAAATGTCCGTAGCATTCTTCCGTTGTTGTCGTGCTGAGAAAAAAATGTTCGGGCTTTTTGAGCCATTTCGATATTTCCAAATAAATTGTTATCGAATTCAGGGGTGTTTTTTCCGAAAAGCTCTAGAATTTCTTTTTTAGGGTTACCACAGGAAAGCGCTTCAGACCAGACAGAGCTTTCAAGCAACTCATAAGCCCTGCTGTTTACAGGGCAATCTTTTTTGGGATGTCTAGGTGGTAAAGAAAAGAGTTTCGAGAGGGACATACTACTACTTATTTAAAATATAAAATAGAAGGACAGATATAAGAATTAGAGGGGGGGGGGGGGGAGGGGATTACTCGCCCTCCCTCTTTCTCTCTCTTTCCGCGGAGTCAAGAAGGAAAATAGAAAGACTTCAAGTCGGCAAGGAGCAATAGAATACCTATCAAAAAAGAGACAATGGAAAATACCAGTATACATACAAACGTTTGATAATTCCACTCACTTATAAATCTTCGTCCGCAGCATGTCTTATATGGTGGCAGCTTAGTCATGTATTCATGGGACTTAAACTCTTCACGGTGCCTTTTCTTTTCATCCTGGCAATAGACGGCTATGGCGCAAAGAAGGCTAATAATGGGGACAGGCACCAGAAAAACGACACCAGAGATATAGTTGTCTCTTGGAAGACAGGTAAGGCTGATTGAGTACGAAATAGCGCAGGCGCCGCTACAGTGAGCCTGCCAGCTAATAGTGAGGTTAGGGTGTGCAGATCGCCCTTGGCTTCCAATATTGATATCGTGTTTGTAGCTTTGTCTGCCCGCTTTGCAATCACTAGGTTCGTTAGCCCAGGTCACACGGCCGTTGGTTTGGAACGTTATATTGGTCATGTTGGAGCTGTCGCTAGGATTGTACAAAAAATAGAATGTTGTCAAGAATTTGCATTCCTTAGCCGAGGTTTTGTCAAAGGGTTTAAAGAACCCGATAATCACACCCCCGGCAGAGGAACTGTCGTTGGTCCATTTAACGGACGGCGAGACGGCCGCACCGCAGACCCCTGTCGTTGAATAACTCGTTTCATCGCCCTTCTCCAGCGCGTAGATTCTACTTTTATTCGTGGTTCCGGCTGCTCCCGTTAGCTGATCGCCCAGTATCAGAAACAGACAAAGAAAAACTTGTTGGACATTTCTAGCGACTGCTCCACCAAAAGAAAGCTTTTAATATATATATATATATATATATATATGTAGGCACACTTTTGTCTTTTTGCCGGCCCCCCAACACCCCCCCGTTTCCCCTCGCCGCCCCTTTGAGCCAGGCCCTGAGTGATTGGTAGCGCTCTCCTGGTTTTTGAAGTGAGGCATGGACCTTTGCCACCAAAGCCCACAGCCGCCCGCCGTCGGAGTTCGGCCAATCGGGGCTCGGGCCTCGGTCGTAAGCAAACCGAAAGGCGGCGTCGGCCAGGATGGAGGCCCTGGAGCGCGCAAACTCGTCTGTGAAAGTTAGAGCTAAAAGTACTGTCAGGGCGTGCGCAGCCCGGTTGCTGTCGCTGTCGTCCGCCACCAGTTCCGAGAGAAACTCTGCTGCGTTGGGCGTGCGCAGATTCCAGTCTGTGATCAGCAGAATGTCCTTTTCGTGCCTTTGGAGCTGCTTTGGAGTGTACGACCAGCCAGCGCTGTCAGCTAGCAGCTGTGAGCTGAGGGGGTCGACTTCGTTGAATTTGCTGGCCAACCAAAGGCAAGCTGCGCCTTCGGCCTGCAGCGATTTCCTGTTCACTCGTCCGCGCTGGGTGTGATATTGCGGCAGTAATTCTGCGCAGAGCACCAACGTTTCTGGATGCAGCTTTTGTTCGCACGCGATCTCGCACAGCCATTCAAACAGCTTAGGGTACGTGGCTTCTACGTCAGACTGTACTCTATTGGCGCCCTGCTCAGATTTCCACGACTTGTGTCTGTGCTCTTGGGCTGCCCAGCTCCAGCTGGGCTGGGCCTGCTGCGATTGCCCGGTGCGGGCTGTGTCCATAATGACCAAGAAGGGCGGCTCAAACGGCAGCTCCGGCGCACAGAGCCTACGTTTTGTAGGTGTGCAACCCAGCTCCGTGGCTAGCAAACGCTTGTGCGTGGCCAGACGCTTGCGCCCTGGTGGTGAATCAACCCGATTATTATTATTATCTGTTTCAGCCATGAGGAGCATTGTGCGCGCCCCCCAAGCGCGACGATGCTCGGCAAGAAGAAAAAAAGAACAGAGGTTTTCTGGGGTCTGCATCTCTGTTGTTTTCCATGGCCACCAAAGAGAGAGGGGGGGGGGGGCACCCCCCCCCCCCCACACACACACACACACCCTAGAACGTCCCACGCCCCCCCCCCCCCCTCCTGTACACGAGGGGCCTCGTGAGGGGGGGGGGGAGGGCATGAGTGTGTCGTGTGCCCCACCCCCCCTCCCCGAAGAAAGAAAACAGAAATAAGAGTAGGAACAACAAGACAAAGGGTGAGGAGGGGGGGTAAGAAGAGAGAGGGAGGGCCGACATGCTCCGCACCGCCAAGCGTCGGTGCCTGGAGCCGGTGGCCGCAAGCGGGCTGAACGACTGGGCAGAGATTTTTTTTTCTCATGGTGCCGGCTTGCTTTCGGCGGTTGACTTGGTGCAACTTTTGAAGAGCTGCAAAGCTTGGGAGCAGCAGCTGTCAGTGTATGTGAGACCGCAGCGCTGGGTATCCCGTGCCCTGGGCGACGAGTCCCTGACGGAGGACTTGACAGAAGAAGAAGTGGCCGCCGCGGAAGGCGCTAGCTGTTTCCCGCAGCTGAACACGGTGCTCTGGCTTAATTACACACAGGACTTTCTCCAGCTGCGCACGCCCATGCCGCCGCGCAGGCGACGGCTGTTGCGGCTGGCCCTGCCTTGGTTTCGGCACGTGGTTCATCTGCGTGTGGAGTGTGACGTTCAGGCCGCCGAAACGCTCCTGTGTGCCTGGCGTAAGTACGGCCCGCGGCAGGAGCTACGCTCGCTATCTCTAAAACTTTACGACGAAGAACCCGATGACGACAGGTCGTCCATGTTGTACGAGGAGCAGATTGAACCAGCGTTGCGCGGGCTGCTGCGTGGTGTGCAAGAGTTGCGCTTGGACTATGTGCATTTTGGTGAGCGCGGCTTGGGTGGCCTGTGGCCGGCGCCCGGCCCTGTGCCGCCCTTGTCACGGTTGAGGCTTAAGTACTGCACTGGCTCCCGACTGTGGGGCGAGGCGTTTGAACGCCTGGCCCCGACGCTCGAAGTGGTGGAGGTGTACAGGGACGGCGACTGCGATGTCCCGGAGAACGGCTTTGTGTTGCCTGTGGGGGCGCTCCGGCCCGTGTGTTGGCCCCGGCTCCGTCGCGTGGTCGCGGGGGGGCCCCTGTCACCGCTGGGTCTGGTGGATTTGCTGCGGGGCCTCGGCGCGGAGGCTGGCACGGGGTTGCAGTGGGAACCCGCCTGCACGCCGGTGCTGGAGTCATACGAGCTTGACTTGGCCAGATTTGTCGACAGCACTCCGCACGAGCCCGACCACGAGCATCTAGGACAATGGGAGGCCGGGCTGCTGACGGAGCTTCACCAGGCGCTCTGCCCACTGGGGGGCGTCGCGCCCGACTTTCTGAATTTGAATCTGTACAATGTAGATTTGTGGGACGAGCCGGGCGAGTCCGACATGGCAGCGCTGTGGCTATTGAAACCCTTGGGACTGACGCTGGTCGACCGCGGACCGCCCGCGCAGGCGCTAGACCGGCACGCAGCGGGGTTGGTGCTTGCACAGCAGCTCAGGCACCGCCCCTGTGCCACTAGCTCCGCGCCACCGAAGCTGGGACTCGAGCTGGGCCTGCGCCCCCTGGCTGTCCCCGCCATGGCAATGGCAGAAGGCGAGCGCCTGCGAGCCTGGGCTCGTTCCTACCGACGGCTGTTTGCGACGACGCCGCCGCGTTATGGCGCCTTGGGGGAGCAGGAGCTGTCGTTTGAGTCGTTCACGCTGAGTGGCTACCTGCCCTGGGAGTCCGCCCGGGACTTGCCTGCTATGGTTGAGGTGCAGCGCGAGGTCTGGCGTGGCCTGTGCTCGCTGGGCGTCCCGCTCCGCTGCGGCGGGTTCTGGCTGTTGGACAAGTGTGGCTTAGGAGGTGGCGGCGAGGAGGAAGATGACAAGGACAAAGACGTCTACCCTGCGCAGAACTTTTGGCGCGGGGCTCTGGGGGGCGGGCTCTGCTACCACGCCACGGCCTGCGCGGGATTTTTTCCGTTGTCCAGAAGTTCCAGTCGCCAGCGGGGGAGATTGCCTACAGTGTCAAGGACTTCCGTCTGTTCCTGAGCCCCAGCGACGCCGTGGCCCTGTGGCAAGCGGCGGAGCGCCGGGGCAGCTGGGCAGCCCCCCCCGACTGGTTGCCCCCCGAGCAGTGGGCTTTCTTAGTTTGCTCGGGGATGCTAGGGGACGACGCGCCCCGCGCAGAACACCCACTGCCGTTGCTGCTCTCGAGGCAAGGGCACGCCCCGTATATTGTCCCCCATGGCTACGGCCCGTTCTGCTACGCGTGGCCCTACAAGCTGCCCTGGTTTGAAGACAGCGAGGCGCGGTGCATGCTGATCGGGTATGTTGCACAGCTAATGAAGAAGATCGAGGCGGTGTCGTCGGGTCTGTCGTCGCGCCCTCCGGTCGAAAAGATAGCGCTCGAGCTAAAAAGAACAGTGGCGGCCTTAAACAAGGCAGATGCCCCTGACTTAGCGACTACTTTTCTGTCTGGCTACGTGCTGGAGAAGGGGCAACGTAAATCAGTGAGTTGAGCCTCGAGTTGGTCCGCCGCGTAGAGGCGGCCTTGTCCCTACCCCACAGCCCCGCCTTTTGGAAAGACATCCACGCAACAGTGCTGGCGCAGCTCAGCACTTTGATAAGGACAGAATAAAAGAGATCAAGCATTTTTTTGGGAAGCAGGAAGAGGGGAGAGCAAGGGGATGGGGGAGGTAGCGGCGGGCATCATTCTGCGTCTCCCCTTCCCCCTTCTTCCCCCTCGCCACACCCTCCATTTCTTTCTCTTTCCTCCCCCACCCTCTTTGCCCCCCCCCCCCCCCCCGCGCAGTATGTAAATATAGCTAAAAAAGTTTTTTTTTAACAAAAAGGGGGAGGACCGCACAGGGTTTTAGAAAAACCCGCAAGAAGACATGTCCGAACGGAAGGATGTCCAGCACGGGGGTACCCTGTCTACCGAACAAGCATATCTAAAAGGCTATGCCATGGGCATCCTACTGGGGGGTATTTTCGGCGACCTCAAGTCCCTACCGGAGCAAACAGACGTGCCCGGCAAGCATACGGGAGACGCCGCTATGGTTTTCTGCTTGGTAGACGCGCTTGCTGACACCGAGCACGGCGCCAAGCTAGACCCCATCAAACTGCGCCAGAACTTTGACAGGTGGTACATTGAGGGAGCCCACCGTTCGATGGACAAAATCAACGAACTCCAACTGCTGGGCAAAACATTAAAAAAACACGTTTAGATCTTTCACGCCTACTGAGTCCAGCCCCTTTTTTCCTTTGCAGAACGACGGAACCAACCCTGGCAGCGCTGCCGTTCTGCGCACGGCGCCCGTTGCCATAAAGTACCACGACGACGCCAAGTCTTGCCTGTTGGCTGCGTATGTACAAAGCAGAACAACTCACGGGCACCCGGAAACCGCACACTGCGCCATGCTCTTTGCGTTTTTGCTCTACCGCGCACTGGGACTCGTCAATGAGGGGGAAAAACCCGAGCTTGGCCGGGTTCTCGGCGGGCGTTCTCCCGTGGTAGATGAAATCAATCAACATCTCCGTACAATGTGCGCGGACGACCGGGCCTGGCTGAAGAAGTACTACATACAGAACGGCCAGCGACGACTACTACAAGAGTTTCCCTCGGATCTGTTGAAAACGGTTTCCTGCCTGGCCTCCAGCGACTCGCGGTTCAGCTGGAACTGGAGATCGAACGATTTCTTGCAAGCACGAAAATCGGCAGGGCTGCAAATAGAAACCGTCAACTGTTTAGACGCCCTGGCTGTGTCCCTGCACGTGCTGCATACGCAGGGTAGTTTGTTCGAGCAAGCGCCTGAAAAGTTTGAGCAGGCAGTCTTGCTGTGCTCCCAATTGTCCCTTGGCAGAAGCTCTCTGCCTGTTTTGGTGTGTCAAACCCACCCGCCCGGTTCAAAGCGGTTTACCAAAGCAACCCCAAGTCCGTAAAAAAGCTTTGCACCCAGGTCCAGCAGCTACTGGCACGGCCGAGCCCGCGCGAAGCTCAAGATGGTGGCTGGTTCGAATTGCTCTTTGGTTTCAAAGAAAGAGTCTCCGGCGATGGCACTGCCTTTACATTTAACCAGCAACAGTACGCGAGCAATAATGAGAAGATAGGTTCGGAAAGTGTTTACATTATACGCCAACGCACACAAGACTCACCACGGCAATTTATTGCGGGCAACTTTGAGGTACCCACACTCCGCGACCTGAGACAGGAGGTTCTGGCGCTTGTTGCGCAGAGGCGTAAGGTCGTGAATAGTACAGACGCTCTTGTTCGAGTGTCGGTTGAGCACAAAGTCACTTTTTCCGCTTTTAATGAACACTGCGACTCTGACAATAAAGGGGCGGTCTTCCAGGTCGCGTCTCAATTCAATTGCCTCGAGTTTGTCGACCCTAAGCAAACGCCCGGGGACGGCATCACTTGTTATTACAGAGACTGCACGCAAGGCCCCGACTGCGCGCTGGCCGCAGCCCCTGCTCTGTTCTTTAGGCAATACTGCCGACAAGGCGCCGGGTCTCAGCTGAATACCCTCGCAAAGGTTATTGAGCTATTGGAGCAAAAACTACCTAGTGGACCGAACATAGGTAGCAACAGAAACCATCCTCTCCAGGTCAAAAACGGGTACGCTTTTTGCAGCCCGGAGAGGATGGAAATAATTAGGACGTACTTGGAGAGTACGAGTACTACAGAGGTAGAAAAAGACGAAATCCGGGAGCGCCAGCAAGTAGGACTAGTGATCAACGCCGGGGTGCCCTTTGCAAAACGGGAGGACAACCGGTTTGTGCTGCGGAAAGCGCAAGAATCGCAGTTGGTACACCAGGTTTTATGCTCCGCGCTAAGCATAGGTTACGCGGCCCGAACCGAAGCTGAAGCACACAAATGGTACCCATTGGCCAGGCTGGTTCTTGAAGCTCAGTACGAAGCTACCCTGCTGTTTGCCCTGCGGCGCTACTTGCAACAAGCCCCAACCGGCACGTGTAAGCCTGTCAAAGTCTTTCTGGCCTTTGTGGGTGGCGGGTGGTTTAAGAATCGGTCCCAGGACATTGCGGCGGCGATCACAAGAGCAATTCAGGTGGTGCAGAAAGTGCAGATCCCAGCAGGGCCTGGGGGCGAGCCTGCGCTACGAATTTGCGTGCTCCATTACAGAGAGTTCGACCCATATTATGTACAGCAAATAAAGCCCCCACGCAGACCCGCCCCCGCACACGTTCCATCGTCGCCAGCCGTCGCTAATGACGAAAGCGTGTGGCGAGCCCGGCCAGGCGGCACCGCACTTCGAATATACATGGGAAATATCTGCCATGAGAGTGGGCCGGGCCGCGGCGCCCTGGTCAATGCAGCCAACAGCGGACTCCAACATGGTGCTGGAGTGGCTTGGGCACTCAAGAAAGCAGGGGGCAAAGATAACCAGGGGCGTTATAAGATAGATGTAGAGAGTACGGAATGGCTAAGGAAAAACGGCGGCCGGTTGGGGCAGGGCCAGGTGGCAGAGACCACAGCCGGTAATATGCAGGCCCAGAGCATACTACACGTGGTGGGGCCTAGAGTTGCTGTACCAGGAGAGGCAACTGGTACAGAAAGCCAAGAGCTAGCAGGGGCCGTTCAGGCAGTGCTAACACATGCAGAAGAACGAAAATTTGATTGGATTTCTATTCCTGCCATCTCAACGGGAGTTTTCGGCTTTCCGAAAAAGAAAGGCACCAAGATCATTCTAGAGACCTGCGCAAAATTCTGTCACGACCTCAAGCGGAGACATCTCAAAGAGATAAGGCTTGTCAACATCGATGCAGAGACCACCCAAGACTTGGTGAGTGCGTTAAAATCTCTGAATTTCTACTGAACCAGCAACAAAGTACACAAGCCTTTTTTAATTAAAAGACGCTACATTCGGCATCATCCAAACCTTCGGGTACCGTGCGGCGCCTTCGCCCTCAGTTGCTCGCTCAGCGGGAGCAGCAGAGACAAACGCATTTCTTTCCAGCTGGCGTGGCTGTAGGGTTTGGAGAGAGCTGTCTCTACGTGAAAAGCCAGGCTTTGGCTGAGTAATGCAACGTTATGGTAAGCACAGCTGTCTTCCAGCACATAGCCGGACAGGCTCCGGTTCTGTGCCTTTTGAAACCAGAGACTACCTCCAGAGTCTTCATCTCTGAGAGATGCTAGACAACCCTTGAGCTCTGACACCAGCATGTCCAGAGAAGGATGCGCGGACCCGCCCTTGTAGGCGGCGGCCTCGACGCGCTCAAACAGAATTAAGGCGTAGTTTCCTAGCAAGCAGCGCGCCCCAGCTCGATCAAACCAAGGTCGCGCGTAGGGCCAGCTGCAGCTAGTGTGCCCCCAGGGCGGAGCCTGCGCGAGGATGGCAAGGGGCTGGTCCGAACGCGCTGCGTCGCCTAGCAGCCCCGAACAAACAAGGAACGTCCACAGCTCGGCGGAGGCCCAGCCTGGCGCGGCTCGGCATTCGCTACTCAGCTTGCGCCAGCTCCGCCGGGCCCTGAGCGGCTCAGCGCAAACGAGAACTCCTTGACGGCGTAGGCGACCTCTCCGAGCGGCGAGAGGAACCGTCGCAGCAGCGAGAACTTGCCCCGCATCCCTCCGCGGGGCAGCACTGACCTGTGCGCGGGCAGCACCCACTGAGGCAAGGGGGCGGGTGCCTCTTCCGGGGCTCGTTCCGGGAGCCAGAATCGGCCGCAGTAGAGCGGGGCGCCCAGCGAGCACAGGCCCCGCCAAACCAGGCGCTGTAGCTCAATTAGTCCGGCTAGGTCCCGCCAGTCTTCCCGTGGCAGATATCCGTCTAGCGGAAAGGAGTAAAAAGAAAACTCCTTGACGTCGGCGAGACGCATCCCTCTCCGCGCAAACAGGCGCTGGTAGGAATGGGCCCAAGCCCTCAGCCGCGCGCGTTCCGAGAGCTCGGCGGACCCAGAGGGTACTACAAATCTAGCACGCTGCTGCGCTAACGGGCTGGCCCACAGCGCTAGATTCAAGCCCAGCCGTCGCGGTCCTCCCGCAGCAACATCGCGGCGGTGCTGCAATAGCTGTTCGAGCAGGGCGCCGGTCGGGTGTGCCCCGCACATGCTTGGCCCCCGGTCAACTAGCGTAAGTTGCGCTGGTGCCAACAGGCGAAGTGCGGCCAGGTCGCCCTCGCTCGGCGGGGTTTGCAGGTCTACGTTGTGCAGCCTTAGTTTCAAAAAGGCGGGCACGGGGCCCCCGCGGGGACACAGCGCCTGATGCAGCCGCCCCAGCAGCCCGCTCTGCCACTGTCCCCAGCTCTCTGCGCCCGGAGTTTGGTACAGGCCGCCGTTCCCTGTGCAGTTGGCCACGTTCAGCGTGTAGGACTGCAGCACCGGAACGCAGGTGATAACGCCCCCGGCATCCAGCCCGTCGAACACATCCTCGTCCAAAATTAGCAAGAATTCGACCAGCTCCTCGGGAGGGACGGGGGCTCGCGCGGAAACGCGGCGCAGGTGCGGCCAGCAGACCCGCTGCGAGCCCCAGAACAGCGCCACTGCGTTCTCTGGGCCGGTCACGTCGTCCTCAGCCCAAACCTCCAATTCTTTGAGCGTCGGGGCCAGGAGTTTGAACGCCTCTCCAAACAACCGAGGGTTGCTGCATTGCACCAGAGATAGGCGCCGCAGGGGGGGGGACGGGGCCGGGCTGCGGCCACAAAGAGCCTACCCCCTGCGGCCCAAAGCACAGGTAGCCCAGGCTGAGCTCTTGGACCTCCGACAGAAGCTCGCGTAGTACCGCTTCGGTTTGTGCTCCGCTCTCTGCCCGGTCGTCCGCTTCGCCGTCGTAGTTCAGCTGCAGAGACACAGCACGCAGCCGCCGTCTGGCCGCGGGGCCGTGCGCGACCCAAGCGCGCAGAACTTCCGCCGCCGCCCCCGAATCACACTCAACCGTCAAGTCGGCAACGTAGTGGAACCAAGGAAGAGCTAGCTGCAGCAGGCGCCGCTTACTCGCCGGGATGGGGATTATTGCCGGCAGCTGGCTTGGTTTGTAAATAAGCGTCAGCGACGTGTTCAGCTGCGGGTAGCAGCGCGCGTTCTCGGCGGCCGCCAGGACCTCGTCGGTCAGGTGCTCCGCAGGGGTCGAGTTGTCCAAAGCCAGGTGAAGCCAACGCTGTGGCCGCAAGTATATACTTAGCTCTTCTGCCCATGCCTTGGAAGTCGCCAGGAGAGCTACTAGCTCTGCCTGAGACAAAAGCCCTACTCCGTGGGAAAAGAAGACTTCCTGCCAGCCGCTTAGGCCGACGGGCGCCAAGGTGCAGTGCCGCTTGGATGGGCGCATGGTCGCACACCTCCTGCGGCTTGCAGGAGACAGTATTCTAATACCAAAAGGAAAGCGTCGTTGGGTAATTAAACAAAAAAGTTACAAAAGAAAACATTTGGCTCTTTGGGCCACAAGTAAAAGAAATGGGAAGATAAGAGAGAGGGGGGGGGGGGGGGCAGCACCCCTCCCCTTCTCTCCCTCTCCCTCCCTCTCCACAAAGCCTGGTCGAGATTTTAATTAAATTTTTTTAAAAACCTTGGTTTGTACTTTTTTTTCCCTTGACGGCTTCCCACGTCTAGTTCTAACGACGCAGAGCAGAGTAACGGGGCTTGCTTGATAGGAAGGATCGCGCCAGGTCCAGGGAAAAACGATGTGTCGGAGCTGCTGGAGTGGCGGCTGGTAGCACGACCGGAGCACGGGCAGCCTTGGGTGTGGGCGTTGTTTTGTACGAATCGTACAAAACCGAAGCATTCTCGATAGCTTGTCTATCCCGGCCGAACCTCACGCGTGAATCTGGCGTGAAGTAATCTTGGAGGCTAGCCCATCTGTCAGTTGCTATTGGATCACCTGCTTGCCTCTCTGGCCCCGAAAAGGCATTCTGCCTTACGAAATCGTGCAACCTGTCCACGTAGCCCTCGTCCGCCAGACAGACGGTCATTTTTACAATGTCTGCTTTTATAAACCCGACAATGACGGATGAAGGGAAGAAAGGAGGAGGGGGCGGGGAGGATGGGGAGGGTTTTCTTCCCTCCCTCTCTTCTCTCCCCTCCCTCCCCCCCTCATTCCTCTTCCCGTTCTTCCTTTCTTTTTTTTCTTGTGTTTGGGTCAATTAATACTCTTCTTTCCAAGCGTGAGCTGTAGCGTGTAGTTTCTGTCGCCAGTGGAATCTAGGACTTTGAGCTCGAAGTCTTCGGTAGAGAAAGAAGGGCATTGCGACAGGTTTGAACCTCCGGGTGCCTGGACTCCTAGGCCAAGACTTTTAACAAGCTCGGGGGAGACTTGGTGGTAGAATAAAAGCATATGTGCGGCAAGGCTGGCTAGGGCAAGTTCGAGAGAGCCGGCCTGTGGGTCTAGAAGCACAGAATCCTTAGTCAGAGAAATCTGTGAGGCAGGTCCAACGATTGAGTAGTTTATAGCAAGAAGCAGCCCTTGTTTCTGCAGCTGCCAGAGAAGATTAAGAACAGGGTATTGAGGCTGAGCAAAGGGTTTTGTCACGGGAGTGACGAAGGCCTCCGGCAACAAATAGCGACAGAGCACGCTGGGAGAGAAGACCTGCTGCCAGTTGGCTAATGAGGGCGAAGGGCCAAGAGTACGTGAAGAGAGTCTGCCTTCTGCGTGCAACAAGACAAAACTAGGCCCCCGCTCCGCCCCCGCAGACTGGCTGTCTCGATTCATCAACCAGATCGTACCATCCTGTAGGTGGTAGAGAGTACACCAGTTAAGTTCTGCAAAGCCTTCGTTCACAGCTAGGGCGATCTCTACGGCGGGCGACCAAGCCAACTGGTGGTTGGTGGCACGGTCCAGGGTTAGTGCACGCCGCAGAGCCCAGACTGTGCTGGGCACCAGCCCCGTTTTGGCGGCCTGCTGCAGGCTCTTATTTTGGCTGTACGCGTCGGGCTCGGACTGCCACCAGTATCTATCTACGAGAAACCAAACTCTATAAACCAGGTTGAGCAGGGTCAGGTTTGGACTGTGTTGCTTGAACAAAGGCAGGATTTGTTGGCAAAAGACAAATAAGTCTGAACAGCGGGGGAGGTCATGGTTGAGCACGGGTGTGTGACAGGTGCGTGATTTCCCCCAAGCGACGTATTCCGGCCACTGGTTCCGCAGCAGAGCCTCCAGCTCCGTGCGCCCGACTTGTTTCAAAGTAGGCTCGGCTGCGGAACCCCGGGGTCTCTGTCCCTGCTCTTCCATCCCTTCCCTTCCCTTCCGGACCAAACAAATTCCGTAGGCCTCCGACTCTGTTTTTTTTTAATTCTTTTTTTTAAATAAAGACTAGTGCAAATAATTTTTTAGTGGTGGTGGAAGGGAGAGAGAGAGAAAGAGAAGAAGAAGAGGGAGAAGGACAAGAATGGGTGAGGGGAAGGCGGAGGGAGGGGGGAAAGGCCTCCCCTGTCGCGCTCGCTCACCTAGGGCTAGATACTTCCGGGTTCTTCATCCACGGCGCCGTGCGTAAGGGCACTGTCTGAGTCACTGGCTCCACTGGTTTCGAAGGCGTCGGTCTCTCGCGGCGTGTCGCAATCTTTGACACTACTGCTGGACCGCCCCTCTTTGGTGGCGGCCGGCGCCAGCACTGATCCGCTCTGGTCGTGTTCGCGGCTCCCAAGGGCCTCGCCTTCGCGTTCTTCGCCTTCGCGTTCTCCGCCCTCGCGTTCTCCGCCCTCGCGCTCTCCGCCCTCGCGCTCTCCGCCCTCGCGTTCTTCGCTCTCGCGTTCTTCGCTCTCGCGTTCTTCGCTCTCACCTTCACCAAAGAACAGAGGGCCTGGACATTCAGCGCTAACCGCGTGCTCCAGACTATAAAAAACAGGCTTACGGCACAGGAAACTGACATCTTGAAAGTTGTGCAGGGTTCGAGGGACTGGCACGAGGTAAAGACGAAGATTTTCACAGCACGCAAGGGGGTGCCCTGGGGGTATTTACGTATCATACCTAATGGTACGAAGGAAACCATATTCTTCGGGCTGACCTACAGTCCCGATTTTCAGCTGAAACGGCCAACACCAAGCCAGGAAAAAATTACGCACTCGATCCAAGAGATCATCCAAAAGGACGCGCCCGCCTGGCTAGCGTTGCCGGGCGCCTGGCCCGTCAAGGACAACGAATTTCTCGCGGGGCTTGCCGAACTGTCTAAACGTGCTTCTGACAACGCACCCCCCCGACCGTTCTGTCACCGACTTTGCTGATGGAGATAGCAGAGGCTTGTCTTTTTATCTACGCGGTCGCCGCTAAATACTTCTTTCGCCCTAAAGGTCTGCTGACCCACAGACCAAACCTCGGGGTTTTGTGGAGTCCTTGAAAACGCGTCGCGATCGCGCGCCTAAGTTGATTTCGTCAGCCTCCTCCGGGCCTACCCGGCCGCTTCTCCCGCCAAACCAGAACGGCGCGGTCGTTCAGAAGATCAGGTCACAAGCTCTAGATTTCGTAGTGCAGCGGCCGTTCTCTCTACAGTCGATTTGGGTCACGCTCAGTTCTCTCAACAGTCAAATTGGGAAGGAATGGACAGAAAGCGCTAACCGCGTGCTCACAGCTATCAAAGAATGCCCCACAAGCAAGGCAACCGACCTTTTGCAGACTATCCGGGGCACATCTACTTGGCAGGAGGTAGTGGCGAAGGTTTTCAAGCAGCATACGGAGGTGCCCTGGACGTATTTACGTCAGATCAATGGAACCATGTTCTTTGGACTGAGCTACGATCCCGGATTTGAGCTGAAACGGCCAACACCAAGCCAGGAAGAAATCGCGCAATCGATGCAAGAGATCATCCAAGAGGAATTTCCCGCCCGCCTGGCCCGTGGAGAACAAAGAATTTCTCGCGGGGCTAGCCGAACTGTCTGAGCGCGCTTCTAAGCTGTCTGAGCGCGCTTCTAACTACGACAGCAGTGCTCCCCGCAAGGTTTTGCCACCTGCCTTACTGCTGGAGATAGCAGAGACTTGTCTTTTTCTCTTTGCGCTCGTCACTAAACTCCTCTCTAAACATGCGGGTCTGCTGGGATCGAACCTCAAAGTTAAGTGGCAGGCCTGGAAACCGAAGAAGCGGGGGGCCGCGCAGACGAACAAAGTCGCTTGGCCGGCCTCCATGCCTGCCCCGCCGCGTCTTCCGACGGACGACGTTCTGATGCGGGGGGTCCAGGAGAAAAAGCGCAGGCTGGAGCCTACGGGCGGTTCGGCGCTGTGGGCTAACGAGTACCCGTACGAGCTAGCGGCCTCGCTTGGCGCGGGGGGCCTGGCTGCCCTGCGGCTCAAGATCAGGCTGGAGCCCCAGGAATTGCACGACCTGTGCACGTTTGCCGCGCTCCAGGTCGGGCTGCCAGTCATACAAGACCTGGAAGGTGGGAAATACAAGGCATTAGCAGACTGGGTCAGGACCGAATACAACGTCCCTGACAACAAGGGAGCACACGCACAGGAACTCATCGAAAAGCGCCTGCTGGAGGCAGTGCTTTCGGCGAGCATCTACGAGCGCGGGGAGGCCGCCGACATAGAGCTCTTGTTTGCAGAAAGCCAGTACTACGAACCAGCCGCCTGCTTCAAGGCCGCTATTGCATTGGCCTGCTGACTGTGGCTGTGAAAGAGGAAGATCTCCCTGCTCTCGATGGCGGTGGGGCCCACCGTTCTTCCGGCACAGCATGCAAAAAGCCAAGGTTCTCCGCGCTGGGAGCCCCTGCTCCTTGTCATTGGTCTGTACCGGGCCCTGGCCACGAGCCTCAAGAAGCTGCGGGGCTATGTCGCAAAGAGTTCCGGGCCGAGGCGACGGGGCGTGCTCTTGGTCCTGTCCCTGCTCAACATCCGCGCGGACTTGGTGTGGGACGCGCAAAAAGTCAGGGACATGAAGCAACAAGTGTTGCAGAAAGCTTGGCTGCCCGCGGATATGCAGCGGGGCCTGCTCAGCTCCCTCGATTCTTTCGGGACCGTCTGGCTCCCGGACATCACTGCCCTGGATGTGCAGGCCGGCCTGTGCGCGGCGTCCCTCGAGCGGGGCCTGGCACAAGCGCCAGGAGTTACCCGGCAGCGCGCCTGCACGCTAGCCCGGAAGGAGCCCTTCTCACTCGCGTCGCTGTGGCTGCTGTTCAACAAACTCCTGTCGTTGCAGGATTGGGAGTGCTGTGCCAACGGAGTGCTCCGGTGCCTGCAAGCACGGGCCCACAGCCGTCGCAACAGGGCGCCTGTCTTGCAGCTGGCCGCAAGGGTGTCGAGCTGGGACCAAGCGTACCGAGACAGTCTACAGTCGGAGGTTATCTCTGTGACTGCAACCACCAAGTCTGTAACCTTCCGATCTACGCTGCCCGGCCAGCACGAGCGCAGCCAGAACCAGCAACAGCTGGCGCTCATCATGCAACAAATCGTGAGGAACGAGGCTCTCACCAGCCTCACGCTCCCACCGTTTGCGACCGATAAGGTGGAGGGACTGAGCCAGGGGCTCGATAACGTGTTCAAGAACTCTGGCGAGCGTTTTCTTTCGAACCAACTGCACGACCTGAACAAACTGACTGAGCTCCTGGAGGCCTGCCTGTTCGTGTACACGATCACACAACTAGTGCTCCGGCCCGAGCGGCGGGCAGTGGACAGACCGACCTACTCAGTTAGGTGGGAATCAGACAAGCCAGCAGACACCCGTGCCGTGACTGGCTATCAATCCCCGGAAATGGAGAGCTATCAATCTCCGGGAATGGAGGAGGATGACGACATGTTGCTAAGTCGCGTGCCGGCGATCGGGATGCTCTCACACCCGAAGAAGCAGAGGGTCGGCCAGATCGCCGACGTTTCTCCGCCGCACGCAGATCTGGCCGACCCTCCGGTGCCGCCGTTCGTGCGTGATGATGATGATGACGATGATGCTATGTCGGTAGATTTTCTGTATGAACAGCCGCCTGGGCACACGCCTCTGTTCGGGGGTTTCGATGAAGGTACAATTCTAAGCGGTCTGCAGCCTCTGCTGCCACCATCGCCGTCTATTTACGGCGAGCTAGAAAGCGACGGAGAATCTCTTGGCTCGGCCAACAACGATTTCCTGGATTTCTTTGATCAGTGAGCGACACGCGATTTGTGTGTGCCGTTTCCCGGTGCGTAGAAACGTTTAATAAAAACTTGCTGTGCCCTTCCGGAAACTGCCCCGCCTTGGCCCACCATTGCACCAAAGGGGGGGCAGTCTGCCTACTCCTGCAAGCAATGGTAGGCCGCGGCCGACAGCGGCAGTGCCACGCCAAGGTACAGAAGCCACGACACTGCTATGGCGGCGCCCACGGACCCCCGCCGCGGCCTGCCCGTAGCGTGCGCGGCCAAGGGCACGCCCGCGCCCAGCAGCCACGACGCGCCGTTGACGGCCAGGGACCAGTCCCACACGTCCTGGTACCTGCAGCTGACGCTGATGTCTGTGTCGATGCGCCCGCACGCCGTCCGGCCGCTGTTCTGTTTCGGGTAGCACAGGATTACAATGTCCAAGGCCCCGACTTCAATTGGCAGCGCAGCCAAGTGCGCCCAGCGCCAGGCGCAGATGAGCCTGTGCGCACGCAACGGGTGCTCGACAACTACGTCATTGGCTGCCCTGGCGACGACCACTGCGCCCAGCGCGCCTACGCCCTCCTCTCAGGCCCGCGCGACGGCGCGGTTCACGAACAATTGCACTGCCCGTTTGGGCAGCAAGGCGCTGTACACGACCACGCGCGTCGAGTTGGGCGCGTAGAACTTACGCAGCTCGCTCTTTGCTTGTTGGCACAAGAGCAGCAGCAACATCAGCAGCAGAGCGCACGGCACCATCTGGGGGGGGGGGGGGGGGGGGCGCGTGCCGCAGGAGCTAGCCCCAAAAACAAGGCTTCGCTACTTTTTGGATGTTGTATGTGCCTTTTTTTTTTCTCGTCTTGTTTTCAATCGTTGGCACGCAAAGAAAGCAAACTAAAAAAGGGGCGACACCTTCCTTTTTGTTTGATTAAGGAAGGTGTCGCTCCCCCCCCACTGTAAAAAGAGCGAACAAAACAAGGCGGGAGGGGGGGGGGGGGAGAGAAAGAAACGGCGGGTGGGAGGGCGGTGCGGAACAAGACTTTTACAGCTGCCAGACAGTCAACGATATTTGGAACCATTGCTAAATAAAAGACATGCTAGCCAAAGTCCAAAAAGTAGCTAAGCATGTCACAAATAGCCTCGGTCCGGTGATGCAAGTACCAACAGTCGCTAGCCACGATACAGGCGACAGAGGTAGCCTGCGAGAGAGTCCCTGGCTTCTCGGGAACGACCAGTACTGGTACATCAACATGACGAACCTACCGCTGAGCGCGCTGGATTGGCTAAGCAGATGTTTGCTCGAGACCAAGCAAGCGCCGCAGATTTCGTTCCAGCTAATCCAGCATGCACTGCCCTTGAAACACTGCCCGCACGCCACGCAAGTCAACGATTACAGCCTGTTCAAACAAACGGGGCACACTGTTGTGTAAGAATTCAGACATGTAGGACAGTTCTGGAACCAACTTCGACCAGAGGATTGGGTAGATCAGGTGCTGGAGATAGTAGAGACGTTAGCGCCCGCCTACCGCACCGCAGACCCTGTTGTGCTCTGGCTAGGGCTCAAACGAACAAATCCCAGGCTGTAGAGCACAGAAGCCACTCAAGTTGCGGTCGTGTACAGACTGAAAACAGACTGCCACTGTGAACGGAGACGACGTAGTGCCACTCCAGCCGTGCTGGCCTTCACGTCGGTCCCCGGCCCGGTCCAATTTACTAAGTCAGGTTACGTCTTGGCGTTTGCGGTGGTTTGGCCCAACCACCAACTCAGAGTATTGCTGAGGTGCCTGGCCGCCGCCGCCCGGGAAGGGCGATCGTTGCGTACCAACCTGAACACAGGGGAAGACAAGCACAGCCAGGTCAGGCTGATAAATTTCGTTGTCATGCACCTGAGCAAGCACGGGGTAGATAAACACAATGTCAATTTCAAGACACCAGACATCATTTGCAATCCGACAGAATTCCAGCTGGAGTTAGCGCTCCATTTACAGTGCCATGACAGCAACTGCAAGCTGCTGCGGTTAGTGTACACGTGCGGTGGCAGGCTGAGCCTCAACAGAGACTCTATTTTTCCTGCAAGCAAAAAAGACAAGTCCGCGCGACGATGACTGACTGTGGGTGTGAAGGCAGAACGGGCAAAGCATTGGCTTTTTATCGCTTCAGTGCGATTACTGTTAACGCCGGGGCGTGGCCCCCCCCCCTAAGCAAAAAAAAAAAAGTAACGAAAAAGCGGGGGGAGCAGAAAGACACAGAAAAGAAAAAGGTGAGCATACAAATATGATACTCTAAAAAAAGGGTTCCGGCACGGTAAAAGCTATGTTTTTCTCTAAAATCTTTTTGTCTGCGCGCCGGCGACTGTTGGAGGGTGGGGAAGGGTCGCGCCAACGATCGCGGATTTGTTGCGGAGACACCAGAAAAAGAACCTGGTGAGCCCGGCGAGGCTGCAGACGGGGGCTTAGCCTCCGAGCTGTTAGAAGATGCGCGCTGTCCTGGCAGCATTCCGAGGAACGCCACCAGGCACGGTTAGCGCACAGTCCCGCGAAAACGCGGGACTGTGCGCTACTACACAGCAGCACCGGCCAAAAACTTCTTCACCCTACTTTTCTTTTTTTAGCACAGCCTGCGGCAAGGGGGGACTATCAATTAAAATCACTGCCGAAAAAAAAAAAAAAAAAAAAAAAAACATTTCTAGGACCAGCTGAAAACTCCTGCACCAAACAAAAAATTAATGGTGTGGAATTTGCTGCCAAATACGAAGTGTCATTTTCCTGCATCTTTCACCTTTAGCGCGAAATCCACCTGAAAATGAAACATCAGAGAATTTTTTTTGCAAAGGACATTTCGGCAATAGCTAGAGAGTAAAATTTTGGGGAAGCAAACGCGGGCGGGGATTTTTTGTTTTTGTAATTTTCCCCGCCCGCGTTTGCTTCCCGAAGATTTTTCTCTGTAGCTATTACCGAAATCGCAAAAAATTTAATTGCGTGCCGCAATTTGCTGCCAAATACTAGTGTCATTTTCCTGCATCTTTCACCTTTGGCGCAAAAATAGTGGGGGGGGGGGGGGGGGGGGGGCGCCCCCCCCAACACAGCGGGCCTTGTCTAGACGCACCCCCCCCCAACTTTCCGGTACTGTATTGGGCCTTGCGTTTTTTTGTGGGTCGTTGCTAGTTCATTTTTTTTTGTGGTGCGTGAGCTGCGCGTTTGGCTTCGACGGACTCGTTTCTTTCGACGTAATACTGCAGTCTGGGTGAATTCAGGCAGGACCGTTTATTACGTAGATCTGAGCGGCACGACGTGCTTCAACAAAATTCTACCTCTACCTGCGGCCTTGCTTGCCGAAAGTCTTGTACCTCCGCCGCTGGGATCTGGTTCATAAACCACAGGCCCAGTTTGCGCAGCGCCCGACATTCTTGCAAGGCTGCAATGGTAGTTATGCCCTTGCACCCAAAGAATTCGATTTCCTGCAGCGAGCCACAGTTCTGCAGCCCGGCTACACTGTCTACGCCGTTGCATTCATAGAGAGTTAAATCGGAAAGAACAGGAAAGGCGCGTAGAACACTAAGGTAGTGGATGGCGTGGCACTTTTTAAGCTCCAGTTTGCTCAGCTTCGGGCAGCCCTGCAGCGGCAGGAGGTCCTGGCTGGTGAGATTGCAAGCCTGCAGCCTCAGCTCGACCAGGGCCGGAAGCCCTAGCAAATGTAGCAACGTTTCGCGGGAGGGGCAGTCGGTGAGGGTAACCCTTAGGGTTTCGAGCTCGAGTGCGTTTAGTACGGGCAGGTTCTTGCCTCGGAGGGAGTGGCATTCTAGTAAGTCCAAGTGGCGCAAGGTGGTTATTTGCGTTAGGAGCCCTAGCGCAGACTCTCGCAAACCGTAAAGGCTCAGGCGGTTGAGACGGTTGAGCGTGGGGAAAGCCTCTTGAATCCCTGACAGCTTAACGAAATATCGTTGTCTGCGCAGGTTTAGCTCCTCTATTGGTAGATCCCGGAGTCCAGTCCCGGTGATGCTGCGACAGTCTTCTAAGTCCAACGCCCGCAGGTGCAATTTGCGTAGCGTCTGCAGCGCCGAATCCGTGACGTTTGCGCAGCACGTCAGGCCCAGGCGCACCAGCCCCGTAAAGCTGGGCAAGATCCTCGTGAAATCGTTGGCGGTGAGGCCGCTGCCTTCGAGGCGCAGCGAGGTCAGCGAGCGCTTGCTCTCTGCAGCAGCTGCTCCAGACATGCAGCCGTGTGTTTGTTTTTGATGAGGGCCAGGCTCTGAATAGCAGCGAAGGCCCGCAGAATCTGGGGCGACATTGTGCCCATAAGTGTCAACTCTTTTACTTTGATCGAGGTGACCAGCGGCAATAGTTTCTGTTGGCCCGCTTCCGAAAGACGAGCGATGGTCAGGCTGTGCAGCGGCGTGCCAAAGGTCTGGCAAACCGGAGCGAGTAGCGACAGGATCTTTTGGTGCGGTTCGAGCTCTACCTTGAGCTCGCGCTCAAAGTGTGCCCAGAATTCGGGCGTCGTGACAACCGTCTGGAAGTGCGTGCACACGAGGGTCCAGCTGGTAGCTTCCTCTGCACCCGCCAGGTCCCTGACAATCGGCCAAACGTCTAGAGGCAAAAGAAACAGCCACTGATCTTTTATTACTACCACTACTACTACTATTACTACTACTACCACCACCACTACTACTACTACTACTACTGCTGCTATTATTACTACTACTACTACTGCTACTACTACTACTAGTACAGGAGATGATGCAGGGTAAGGAGAGAAGACGGGAAAAGGAGGGTTGGGGAGGGGTGAGGGAGAGGAGGAAGGCTCACGGTTGCGCTGCACTGGCTGTGGTCTTGGCAGGCAGGTCGTCCGCAGGGTGTAGTTAGCAAAGGAAACGAGAGGGAAGACCATGGGTAGGCAAACAAGATGAAGAGCACGGGGAAGATTGCACCCTGGAGGGAGAGGCCAACCAAACCAAAAATGTGATGTCATGTTATGTGATGTTATGTTATGTGATGTGATGTTATGTTATGTTATGTTATGCTATGTTATATTATCGCATATCCCAACAGTATGTACGATTCCTGGTAGGTGAACAAACAGATGTGCGAAATATTGAAAATTACCTGGACGACCTCCTCTCGTAAGCCTCCTGAAACAGCTTGTCAAAGAGCTTGATCCAGGGCACAGGGATGTGTTTGACATACTCATCACTTCGCGCAGTAGCTTCTACAGCCATCAACTCATTCACAGATTTGCCTTGGATCCGTCTTTTTGATGATCAACCATGATGATAATGCGTGTTTCACTCGTTGCATCATGACGACAATAAAACACACACCGCCAGTTTTTCCTTTGCAGTTGATGAACTCCTTCAGACAAGAAGGGAAAGTCGCAACCGCAAATGCAAAGAAGTCATACACACCGCCAAACGGTTGCGACTTTCCCTTTTCCCTAGACACCTCACCAGCGTGCCTTTACACTCGAGGTAAGGCCTCACGAGCAAAGACCCGTCTAGCACCTCCTCGATTAACTTGTCGCACAGCAGCAATCGCCGCAGCAGCGCGCGCGGGTTCTCCCAAGAGGTTCAGATCCTCTTGCTGCAGCAGCGCGCGCGGGATCTCAACCTTTTGCGAGAACCCTCGCGCGCTGCTGCGGCGATTGCTGGTTCTCGTAACCACGATGCACTCGCAAGAGATTCAGATCCTCGAACACACTCGAAACGCAGCGTTCCGAAGGAGAGCTCTGCTCGCTTTTCAAAAAGCTGGGCTGGAGCGCCTGAGAGCGCCAGCCATTTTTCCAATACACGCCCCTGCCGAGCAGCCTTGACTCCAACTATAATATTTGCCTAGAAGGCGAGAGAAGAAACCTGAAGGCAAGAATCCCTCCGCCTTGACGCGCTTCTCGTCCGTTTCAGTTTCATTAGACGCGCTTCTCGTCAGTTTTTATCCCGAGGATAAAATGCGATACTGCAGCTAGCTTCTAGAAACTTAGACTCTTTCAAGTAGCTTGGTACTTCTCTGTACTCCTTCCTGGTGCCTGCCCTGCTACCCAAGAAGGGCCAAGCTCCTTGAAGAAGACTTGGTCCGCGGCCGCGCTGGCGTCAGCCTGCAGCTCCACCGCCAACCGAACTTCATCATTAGAGTGAGGAGATACTTCCTCCTCGCGGCTTAGCCAGGAATTGTTTTAATACTTCACACATCCTAACAGATGACAATTGAAAACCATTCCTGTAGGTGAACAAACAGATGTGCGAAATATTGAAAATTACCTGGACGACTACTCGCGGCTTAGCCAGGAGTGCTTCTTCGCCTCCTGAAACAGCTTGTCAAAGAGCTTGATCCAGGGCACAGGGATCTTGCGTTTGAAATACTCTTCATTTCGCGCAGTAGCGTCTGCAGCCTTCATTAACCCCTTCACAGATTTGCCTTGGATCAGATTCTTTGATGATCAACCTTCTTCAGACAACGCATAGAAGTTAGGCGGCGTGTATAACTCCTCCTCCTTCTTCTTCTTCTTTCATCTTTTTGATGAACTCGTTCAGACAACGCAAAAAAGCTCACACCGCCAAACGGTCGCGACTTTCCTTCTTTCCCTTGACAACATCGCGCGGCCGGCGGACCCGTGTACAACTTCTTTGCGCGGTAGGTATGGGAGGCCTGAAACTCGCGGTTTAGCAGCGCGGCGATGTCCGCATGTTCGCTTTCCTTGCTTACTTTGTCCTTGCGCGTGTCCACCAAAAAAACAGGCGCCCAGCCATTACCCTCCTCATCGGTGTGCAACAGAAGCGCAGGTGTTTCAGGCGGGTTTCAGTGCGCTCGGGGTCGGCTCCTTGGACCAGGTCGCACATGTCGAACAGGACGATGGATAGAGCACGCTTTATAAAGAGGTGATGCAACGAGTGAAACACGTCCTGTCCACCATGTCCCAGAGGGACAGTGACAACTCATCACCCTTGATCTTGCCCTCATCCAACATCCCCAGCAGAAGCTGGTCCTCCAGCCAGTGACTGTCTTGCTTTCGCATCTCTGCCTGCTGCTTCGTCTGCTCCGAAGTCGAAGTAGCAGCAGTCGTCGTGGAAGTTGAAGTGGCAGGAGTTGAAGGAGACGTTAAAGTGCCTAGAAGTAGGAACAGTGAAGAGAAGGATGAGGAGGGTAGGCGGAAAAGAAAACGATGACTCTTCTTCTTCTTCCTTTCTTTCTTCTTTCTTCTTCTTCGTGCTCTTTTACTACTACTACTACTACTACTACTGCTACTACTACTACTACTACTACTACTACTACTGCTGCTTCTACTTCTTCTTCTTCTTCACCATAATTATTATCTACTTCTTTTTCTTCTTCTTCTTCCTCTTCGTGCTCTTTTACTACTACTACTACTACAACTACTACTGCTGTTATTACTACCACTGCTACTACTATTACAGGAGATGATGCAGGGTAACGGAGGAAGGAGGGTTGGGGAGGGGTGAGGTAGAGGAGGAAGCTTATGCTCATGGTTGCGCTGCACTGGCTGTGGTCTTGGCAGGCAGGTCGTCCGCAGGTAGTGCGAAGGGTCTAGTTAGCAAAGGAAACGAGAGGGAAGGCCATGGGTAGGCAAAAAAGATGAAGAGCACGGGGAAGATTGCACCCTGGAGGGAGAGGCAACCAAACCAAAAATGTGATGTCATGTGATGTGATGTCATGTCATGTTATGTGATGTTATGTGATGTGATGTTATCTATGTTATGTTATGTTATGCTATGTTATATTATCGCATATCCCAACAGTATATACGATTCCTGGTAGGTGAACAAACAGATGTGCGAAATATTGAAAATTACCTGGACGACCTCCTCTCGTAAGCCTCCTGAAACAGCTTGTCAAAGAGCTTGATCCAGGG
>WBZZ01000700.1:0-22270 GCA_019918135.1 Paulinella micropora
GAGGAGGACCCCAAGGGGGAGGAACAGTAATTAACTTGACTGACTTCCAGAAGAAAAAGCAGGCGCTGCAGGCAGCCCTAGCTAAAATCAAAATTGGGGGAGGGGGCCTTAAGCTCTATGCTATCACTGCTAATGAGGCTGACACAGAGAAGAGCCGCATGACTAAGTTCAATGAGATGGACAGATGCTTCCAGCAAAACCAGTGTGAGGTGGAGCAGGAGTATGACTCCCAAGAAAGCAGAAGGTGGACCCACAGGAGGAGGACCCCAAGGGGGAGGAACAGTAATTAACTTGACTGACTTCCAGAAGAAAAAGCAGGCGCTGCAGGCAGCCCTAGCTAAAATCAAAATTGGGGGAGGGGGCCTTAAGCTCTATGCTATCACTGCTCATGAGGCTGACACAGAGAAGACCCGCATGACTAAGTTCAATGAGATGGACAGATGCTTCCAGCAAAACCAGTGTGAGGTGGAGCAGGAGTATGAAGTCCTAGAACATCTCTGTGATCGATCCCTCCTTGGAGCTGGTTTTGATCGTATAACTTACGAGAAGTACAGAGGAGAGGAGGAGCTAGCAAGGACAGGTGGACATGCAGAGATGAGTTGTACTCTGGCCATTGCTGCCCTCATTCGATACTTTAAGACAAGTGGATACCAACACTTGTGCACGGGCACATTGATTGGGTTTGAAATTTTCGACTTAGTATCGGAGCAGTTGCAGTCTGTCACTCAGCTTGCATCTGTCTTAACAAATGTGGGCACCCAGTACACTCTCTTTTATAACCACAAAGCCATACTCCTATATTTCCTCAGTGCTTTTCGTCTACAACAAAATTAAGCTCACACTGCTCATGCAAGATTGCAAAACCTTCGACAAGGTAAAGCACTTGAACTTTTTGGAGATGAGCGTCTTTGAGGCCACGACTAAGGCCGTGAGCCCAAAATGTTGTGGACCGAAGTAATGACCGCTTGTCAGAGGCTCGACAGCCAGACAGCATCCTTGATCGGTTCTGCATCGGCTTCTGCTCAACCGCAAGCCACACATACGCAACGATCTCTAGGAAAGCGACCAAGAGAGAACAGTCGTGAAGCTAATACACCTTGTATTCGTTGGTGGGCACGGGCACAATGCTTCAAACACACAAATAAGAAATGCCCGTACAACCACGATGTCGAGGACACCCGCATCCGAAACACGCTCCTCAATAACGTACGGTCGGACGAAATCAACACAGTCGCCGTTCTGCGCCGACTGCGCAATGATCAGGGGTGGAAATTACAGGATGTCGCGGACCATGACCACGAACTAGCTGACGCGATCGATTCTCTTTTCGCTAGAGTTGATCAGAAGACGGCAGCCATAGAAGCCGCAAGTAGAGGAAGAGGTGGAACACGAGGAAGAGGAGGAGGGAGAGGAATCAATCGAGGAGCAGGAGCCCTTTCGCACGAGGCACATACACTCGCGGGGGGAGAGAGGATTTGTGAGAAGAGGAGGAGGAAGAGGTGTATTTCAAGGTAGAGGAGGAGGAAGATGGGTTGGCCGAGGTGGATACGGCAGCACAGAGCGCCCGTACCACAGAGATGGGGGCTGGGCAGACGGCTCGAGCTCATGCTCGAGTTCCTCAGCACCACAGGCCTATGCGACATCAGGCGCAACCACTACCGACACTGATGCCGACTCAGGTAACAGATTTGAGGTAGTCCAATGACTAGAGAAGGAGGGAGAAAACAGAACAACAAACATTGCACGATACACCGTTGTGAACCAAGGGTACCAGTGAGTCTAAGAGCCCACAGCAGGCCACAGACCAACTCAAAGGTAGTACAATACCAGTACACCCATCACGACAGCAAACAGTGCATGCTGCTAATAGGCAGGCGAGTAAAGCGCTGGCAAAGAGAAAGCAGGCGGGCCTGTCGCAGCCACAGCCGAAGAAAGTAAGAATAGAACCGGCAATCAATCTTATCAACTTGCCGAGACAGACAATAGACAAGGAGGATGGAGGACATCAACCTCTCCTCACGGTCTCAAACAGAGAAAGCAAGGACAATCATCCTTCGCCTGTGAACAATACCCAAAAAGACATTACAACAACGGCGGAAAGGGAGGAGGAGGCGAACCTCGAGAAAAGGATACAGATTTTAGAACACAAGCTCCTTGTATTGGCCTTAAAAAGTCACCGGCCAGACGCTTTATGCTATACAAACCTTTTTTGTGAAACATTAAATACCTTTATAAACGTTGGTAATGATACTATGGCGAATATTAATATTGTCGGCCGGAAATTTACTACGAAACACCATGCGTGGTTAGAAACTAATATGAAAAAATCATCTGGCACCTTGAAAGGAGTTAGTAGTCGGACGGATATAACGGGCATCATCACTTATATCGAGTGGACTTGTACGTTGTCCCCGAATACCACGGATCTGTTCTTTTGTCGTACGACCAACTGGCGACAATGAACGTAGTGATTGATTGCGCCGCCAAAAGAGTCATATACGGCGTAGAGCCAGGAAAAGAATATACTGTCGACTCTCTCCATGCTATTGACTCATACGAGGCCCTACACCTAGGGGTAGCATCGGAAGGGAAACAGGTGGCCATTACACACGCATATGAGGCATATATGCCAACGGACGCGGTGTCTAAAGATGGTTCAAACCTGTCAGGCAAGAGAGAGGCGGAGGTCTATACGGCTACAGTCTCTACACAATGGGATAAAAAGTCGATAGACGATCTCATTGAAAAGAGGAAAGAGGAGATTATATGCATGGGAAAAAGGTGCCCATCGTTGGCGAGATTTGAAGAAGGAGCAGGGGCCGATGTATATATTACCAACGGGTATTGCTTTCACGTAAAGGTGGAAGAGAAGGACAGACAGGAGTTTATACCGAGGAGAAGGGGACGACTCCCAGATATCCCAGAAGATATTAAAAGCTTTATTACCGAATTCTGGGGTGACGAGCCTACGTGGCCGCGCTCACTGACAGAAGCGAAAAAGTGCCTGCGCACTCTTTTTGAAAATAATAAACCATATACGGTCATACTCCCGTACAATGAGAAGGCGATATGGGCGCAGGAGATACGGGACCGGCTTATTGATTATCGATACCGGCGCCCTCACGGAAGCAACACTTAGCGGTGGCTTGTCGTCTTGGGACTCGTGAGCAGAGCAGTGCATACAAGCGGAAGCTCAGAGACCAGGACAAGTTGAAATTGATTCCTCAAGCATTCACATGCTTCGATGGTTTCTACACCCGAAAAGCTCCGTTGCAATATGCGAGATTAATAGATATGTTGGTAGGTCTGGCGGAGGACGACGAACCAGACACTGCCACATATGAAAAAACGGGAATGGACGATATATCAGAAGAAGAGTTGGGCTTGGAGGAGGACAGAGCACCCCTCAAGCATCACAAGAGAATGTCAGAGGAGGAGTTTAAGGCGGCGATAGACGAGAAATTGGCAGGAGAAGCAGGTACGGAGAAGGAGAACGAGGTTTTGAAAGAGAGATTGAAGGCGAACAAAATGATTTTTGACCCCCCTCAAGCGGGAGGTGTCAAGCCGGAAGACTTCACCGCGGTTATTTGTAAAATACCAGGTGCTGAGCCTTCCCCGGCGCCACGACGGGCAAATCTGAGTATACATGAAGCAAAGATCGCAGAAGAACAAGCACGGCAGTTACTCGATGAGGATTTCATTGAGAGATCGACATCTCCAATAGTTTCCCAACTGAGACTGGTGCCTAAACCGGAAGGAGAATGGCGCTTAACGGTTAACTATGCCCGCGTCAATAAACTTTTAGAGGAGGAACGAAATCCATTACCTACTCTTGAAGAAGGAAGGCGAGTATTGCGGAACGCCAAGCTATACTCAGTCATTGATCTGAAGAATGCCTTCTGGCAAATTCCACTGGATGAAAAGTCCAGATGGCTGACTGCATTTGTAGTAGGAATGGAGATATATCAGTGGAAAGTACTTCCGATGGGACTCAAACAGGCCCCGGGACTCTTTCAGAAAGCGATGCAAAGCATGCTGAGTAGCAAATATAATGACCAGACAGAGGGAGGTTTCAGGAGGAGAAGAGGACAGAAGGCGGGAGAGTACATTTTGTTACATCGATGACATTATCGTGTACTCCAATACGATGGAAGAGCACATCGACCATCTAACAGACATTTTCAGGCGTATCAAACTATTTGGCCTGAAATGTAATTTGAAGAAATATCAACTCGCAAAGACAAGTGTGACATATCTGGGGTACGAAATCTCTTACAACAGAGTCTCGATATCCAAAGAGAAGAGGGAGGAGATCATGAGCCGGCAGAGGCCGAAGAATCGCACAGAGCTGCACTCATTTCTTGCGATGGCGCAATATTACAGCCAGTTCATACCCAATTGGGGTGCAACTCGGGCTAAGTTGGAGAGGATGATCGACTTCGGTGATTTTGAGAAGTGGGATGATGAAGCCTTAGAAGCGTACAACACGCTCAAAGATCTCATCTATAAAGATCCGAAGGATGGCGGACTCGTGCTGATGATGCCCGACTTTTCGAAGCAATTCGTAGTCGACACAGACGCATCAAAGTTCGCGATCGGCGCAGTCTTACAACAGGAAGATGAGGAGAAAAAGTTGCGCCCGATCATGTTTATAAGTAGAAAGTTGTGCTCGGCGGAGCGAAACTATTGTACGAGACAGAGAGAGGCACTGGCGGTGGTCTGGGCCCTCAAACGGTTGAGAGAGTATTTATGGGGCGGACCTCAGTTTATAGTAAGGACTGATCACCAGAATTTACTATGGCTGATGAATCATGAACAGACTGGCCGTCTAGCGAGATGGCAGGCATTCTTGTCATGTTTCAATTTTACAATGGTCCATCTACCAGGCAAGCGAAATGTTGTCGCTGACAGCCTCTCCAGGCTAGAGTTTCACTCAGAAGTGGCAGCTCTCGTATCATCAGCAGAAATGGAGGATCTATCCTCAGACTGCACATACGAAGTGCATCATATCGAGTCGATGCAGATGGCGAGAGGGGTCCGATATAACCGATCGGGTCTACGTCATAGCCCGCAAGGTCCGGATCATGGGATATGTTGTACAGCACATGTCCTCGAGGATGCTGAGTGGTCCTATGAAGCATATGAGAATATGAAGGCGGAGATAAAACAAAAAGAGATTAAGCAAGAAGCATATGCGGAACCCTCGCAGGAGAACAAGGAGGAGTTAGACGAAAACCCTGAGAGGATAGGAGTGCAGCTAGAGGATGGGACTATCCACATAGCCTCACCCACTGCATGGAGACAGCAACAGGTCTCGATCCGGAGTTCAAAGAGCTAATACAGCTATACAAGAACCCGAACGAGCTGAAAATGACGAAGGAGATTAAGGAGCAACAGAAGGAAATGGGGTGGAGAGACGGTCTCTTGTGGTACAAAGGCCAACACGGGCGCTATGCATCACAACCAGACAAATGGACTCTCTGGGTTCCTGAGAAACTCAGACACATCATTTTTGTCGCTGCTCATAACTGCCCACTACTGGCGCACCCGGGCCGACAAAGAACGCATATGTTCATTTCGAGACGATTCTGGTGGAAGAAGATGAAGGAGAATATTGATGAACAGGTCAATGCATGCATCCCATGCAAGACATCCAAAACACCATTGAAGGCGAATTTTGGCCTGATCGGGACTTTTCCTTTACACTTAGGAATGTTCGAGTTCTTACACACCGATCTTGTAGGACCTTTCCCGGTCACGACGGAAGGCTACAGATACCTTCTAACGGCCATAGACAGAGCCACCAACTATGTATGGGTGGTCCCAGTCAAAGATGTTACGGGCGAAACAACAGCTAAGGCGTTGATTGACAGGATCATCTCACAGATTGGGGTGCCGAGAAAAATATGCTCAGATCGAGGCTCTGACTTTAATAATGAAGTCATCGACAAGCTATCTGCATATTACGGCATGAAATGGCAATATGTCACCGCCTATAACCCCAGAGCGAACGGCAAGATAGAGCGGGTGCATAGACCCCTCAAGGCCGCGCTGAAGATGTATTGTATTAAGAAGGAGAACCGAAAGGCATGGGTGGAGGCAGCATGCTCGTTTGCCTTTGCTATGAATTGCCTACCCTCTACAGCGTTAGGTGGTTCAAAAGGTTCCGTCTCGCCATACCAATTGGTATATGGGCGTGAGCCCGCCATCCCAGCCTCACTGCTGCACCCAAAAGATTCATGGGCAGATCAGGATGAGCTGTTTGGGGTGAGACTTCGGGCGAAAATGGAGGCGGAGCAAATAGTACAGGCGCATAGGGAGGCGGAGCGCAAGAAGACTGATGCTGAAGGTGTCAGGCAGGCACACCTGGATCAAGTCAGATTTCAAATCGGGGATATTGTACTACTGTACCATCCTCAGATTCCTCAGGGAGTCAGCTCGAAGCTGTTCATCCACTGGAAAGGACCATACCAGATCATGGAACAGATGGGGCCTTTGAATTATAAAATCAGAGGCAGAGGGAAAGTTCAAATAGTAAATGTACGAAGGCTGATTAAGTATGATCCCTTCCTACTTGAAGATGAGTCCGTTGATCAAGCACTCAAACGGATGGAGGCTGACTTTAAAGAGGTCCCACCAATCTGTAAGGAGGATATCTCGGAACGGGATGCCTACAGGGCACCAGTAGCGGAGAGGGAGGAGGCTGAGCTGGAAAACAAGCGGGCCACCGACCGCAAAAGCGCGGCGGGGACTCAGACCCGCAAAAGGGTGGAGTCGAACGTGCCGGAAGAAAAGTTCACGGAGGCGCAAATGTTAAGGAGAGCGCAAAATGACCTTATCTATGACCGACCGAGAAAGGTGATAAGGACGGCACGTTCGCAAGGAGTCCATCAAGAGGGGAGCGATGACGGAGATCAAGACCCTCGCGCGGGCAATGACACTCTCGTTCACCCTAGTTGGAAAGAAGGAGATGCGATTGGACATATTTCATGGGCCAAAGACGCTTTTTACTTGGTGAGGCCTGCGGCCCAACATGTAGCCGATGACACGCTCTCAGATCTATATCTCATGAGAGTCATGGCAGTACCTCACAAACGCCATACGCGATCGAACCGAATTTCGACTGCGGCACAAATCATTCAACCAGTCTTACATTTCTGGAGGAGTCTGGATCCAGTGGAAGATCCTAAAGTAAGACAAGTATGTAAAGACGCTAAGAAACTTGAGACATGGGATGATACCATATCTCCTACAGATAAAGATCATACCGCGTGGACTATACAAGCACTACCACGAGGGGTGCTAGACATTCCTTTTGACTTGGTACAAGGCGCAATCTCTCACAAAATTTGGGACGTCCTCGAACATTCTACCTTAGACTTAACTTTGGTTGGAGGTCCTCCACCAGGTAAAGGGGTCCGCGCGCGTAGACGGCGTCTATAGTAAGTATTTTTTTCTCTAGAAGTATTGTGGACCTGATCGATTGCGAACCTAGCATTGATCCAATATCGTCCCGACAACCTTACTTAGATATTAAAGCTACTACAGCATTCATTCTTCTAGAAATTAACACGACACAGCTGATAAGAATGGGCATTCTATTCTCTTGCTTCGGCAGAGACAGACGAGACGACCACGAAACAGCACCGTTACGGGATCGCTATTTGAGTGAGCGATGGTGTTTCCTGGATACGACCCGAATTAGTACCAGAATGATGATCTCATTAAAGACTCTACAGTCTAATCAAAGGAACTGATAGATTAATAACATGAACTGCTACACCGGACTCCAGCGATCTCTACTTGTATCGGCATATCGCAAGGTTAGGGCGCACTCAACCCAACTTCGGATATAGTCGTCAGACTTGATCACCTGACACTATATTAAATGATACCGATTTATACAAGGGTATGTCTTCACAACAAGTAAATGTATTTATGGAAACCGATTACCGGTTATTATATATACTGCTAGCGACATTCAAGTGCAAAAAAAATTTGATTTTTCTGTTTTGAGTCAGTTTTTTAGTTTTGGTTGAAAATTGAGTTTTCTCTGAGTTTTTAAGTTTTGAATGAAACAATTAGTTTTGTTCGGATACCCGCCGCTTACTTTGAAATCGAACCGGCAGTTGAGACTCATATGATGAAGTTCGCAAGCTTTGTTTGTGACTAGGATTTATTCACTTTCAGTTATTAATATATACTTTTGAAGTTTTAGACTCCCGTCAAGTTAAGCATTGAAACTCTGTTAAGTAAAAAAAATAATCATATAGTGTAATCAACGTCTGTCACGAGTCTTATTAATATTACTACTATTGATAACTTAGCCTGTTATTAATACAATATAAAGGACAGCAGGCAAGTAGGTAGGCAGGTAGAATCCAGATAGTTAAATAGGGCGAGGCAGGATCTGGTATAACGTAGGCAGAGAGACTTAGTGGAAAGGACAGTTGTGTGATTTGCTTCGTCAACTATTACTATTAATATGAATATTAATAAATATCATGGAATGCAGTGTCCGTACTGGGCCGCCACTGATTCTAAACTGGTTGCATTTGCAAACCCCCTATAGATCTCAGTCAAACAACTTTCATTTCCTCGATGAGCCCGCATAAATTCTTTGACATTCGAAAACACCAACTCGCACGGATTAAATTCAGGCGAGTAAGCCGGCAGAAAGACAAGCGAGATACCGAGGGCAGGCAAAAGAGCATGCAGGAGCGGCTTGATGGCGGCTGCGTAATGGATCTTGGCATTATCAAGCACCAGGTTATCACCCGCCACCAGAAGGCCGTTCGCTATGGCATCCAGAATGCTATTCAAAAAATCAACAGCGTTATTGCTACCCAACCTAACGGAAAGCAGTGCACCCCCTCGTGGATGAACCAACGACGTCAGGTAAGTAACACTGTATGTTACATCGACATGCTCAGACATGTCCCTTCCCAGTACGACCTAAAAGATCAACCAAAAACAAATTATGTGTCAAGACTCAGAATCTGATATTTAGCGATGATATAAACTTTCGAAGGGAAATAGTTATCATAGTTAAATGAGGAGGAAAAAAAACAGGAAATTTTTTTGAAAGAAAGAAAATTAGAAAACCAAGAAGGAGGGGGGGGGGGGGCTCAAAATCAAAAGAATAAACCATGTACAAGAGATGCTAGCATATGCACCCGAATTCCCCGCGCTGACCGGCAGTTCCGACGCCGGTATAAATCATAATTCCTGAAAGAAGCTTCATCAAGAAATTTCAAGCGCGCAGGATCTACTTCCGCCACCCAATCTACATACCCGTACATTCGCAGAATGTTGCGGACAGTGTATTTCAAGGGGGAAGTAATAGATGCCATCTTGAGAGAGTAATGGAGGGTATCCTTTCGAATGCGCTCGATCCTCTTGACTGCTGCACCAGCGGTCCCGTCGTCAAGCCAGGTCCATCCGAGTTCGTACTTGAGAATCCGGACGATCTCTACGTCTTGAAGATTTGGATCTGCAAGAAATATTTA
This sequence comes from Paulinella micropora, assembly GCA_019918135.1. NCBI lineage: Eukaryota > Cercozoa > Imbricatea > Euglyphida > Paulinellidae > Paulinella > Paulinella micropora. The sequence continues at coordinate 9,510 of WBZZ01000700.1, forward strand.
AACCTGTCAGCAAGAATTCGCTGGTAGTTGGATGCATAGATAGATAGATAGATAGATAGATAGATAGATAGATAGATAGATAGATAGATAGATAGATAGATAGATAGATAGAACTAAACATTCGACAATCTTGGGGGTATCCCTTTTTCCGAAATTTTCCATGAAGTATATGGACTTTTTTGAAAACGTGTGGAAATGAAAGGAAATCAATTCACTGATTGCAGAACATATAAAAATAATATTAAAACATGTTTTTATTAATTGTAATACACTTTAACTTCATCTTCAGAGGTGGGCAGGAACCGGTCCGACACGGTAATCTTTCTCCTTTTTCATAGTCCCGGCTACTATGAATCTATGATGATAACAATGCCCAACATGCAGAATTTGCTTTTAAGTTTGTTTATCTTTGTTTACATTAAGCATTTTACTTTATTATGATAATAAACATTGCTTTTACCTACAACAAATTCCCCCCGGGGGGGGGGGGAGGGGGGAGGGGGGAACGGGGGAGGAAGAGAAGTGCGATGTCGCCACGCAAAATACATAGATTCTACAACAAAATTTCTTTAATTACTAAAAAAAATAATAAATCTAACTCCGTAATATCATACTAACTAAATTAGAAGTTTGTTTAACTCTTGCACGCGACAAACGTTCTTAATCACGCTTTCGACCATAACAAACCTGCCAGTGCAAAAAATTACGATTAATACTACACTACTACAAAGAAAAAAAACACAAAACAAATTCAAACATCTTTCAGATGAAGGAGAAAAGTGAAAGCTATGCAAACTACCTGGTGCGTGCATTTGAAGTTAGCGCCGAGTCAGCGCAAGCGATGCTAAAACAAACTCCCATGCGTTAGGTGAGCTGGGAGCGGTGAGACCGGTGCCGCGTTGGGGGGTGGAAGGTGAGTTACCAGCAGACAGAGCGCCAGCTGCCATCCGCGCGATGAGATCCTCCAGCAAGCTTTCTCTCTCGCTCTTACTATTTTTGTTGTTGTTGTTGTTGTTGTTGCTGTTGTTGTTGCTGATGTTGTTGTTGTTGTTATCATTATCATCATAGTTTTTCTTGTTCTTGTTATTCTTCTTCATCTTCTTCTTCACTCTCTCGTTCTCTTCTTCTGAGCTTTCCTCCTCCTCCTCCTCCTCCTCCTCCTTCTCCTTCTTCGAATTCTTCCTCTTTCTTCTCTCCTCTTCCCGTTGTCGCTTCTCTTGCGCCTCTTTTTCCTTCCGATCTTGCGCTTCTTTTTTCTTCCTTTCCTCCTCTCTCAACTTTCTTTCTTCTGCTAGCATTTCCTTAATGGATGCGGCTTGTTCTGACATTGCCTTGTTCACAAGATCCTGAACGACTTCTTTCGACACGCCGGCGGACGAACTACCCTGAATACAATACCGGTCGCCGTTGTTTTGAAAGAAGTCGTTCATTTCTTGCGAACAAGGCAGTGGCAGAACAAACCAACAGCAACGACAACAACAACAACAAAGAATAATAATAATAATAATAATAATAATAATAATAATAATAATAATAGTATATCTCCTGCCAATTGCTGAGACAAAAGGCCATGTGCATCCAGTCCTCCATTCCATAAGGAAAGTCTCCACACCAATCGGTGGAATAAAGGAAGTGACGGCATAGAACATCACTCTAGGAGCTTTATACCAATCAGCCCATGGAAAGGGACCGATGGCCTATGTACTCCCTAAATAATAATAATAATAATAATAATAATAATAATAATAATAATAATAATAATAATAATAATAATAATAATAAAGTTTGAAAAAAAAAATGTCAGCGCTTCCCGTTAGAGAGATTATACTCGGAAAAAAAAAGACAGGGAAAGGCTCACTGATAGAATGCCACACACACTAGCTAGCCATACTAAAGCTAGTAGCTATACTCCCCTCTCTAAACTATATGCTGCGGCGCCCAAAGAGACCTTTTGACCCCCCCCCCCCGGGGGCCCCCCCCTCACAAAAAAAAGAAAAAGAAGAAGAAGGAGTAGGAAAGATTATACCTCCAACGACATGTCCACTTCATCAGCGTCGACCGCGGGCTTTTTGGACTTCGGCTTGCCTAGTCACGTCAGAAATTAGAAACACTGAAAAAAAAGCACACAAAAAAAGATGAAATTTGCTAGTACCTGGCTTTTTCTTGCTGGACCCCTTAGGCATAGGAGGCTCAGGGGTCTCTTCTTCTTCAGGGACGTCTGGAACGTCTGGAACATCGTCGACGTCGATGGATTCTGCACAAAGAACCAAACAATATTACATACATCCTTCATTTTTCATTACATACAATGTTGCTACCGAATCTCAGTTTTTTTGGCCTGCCCGAAGAGCGAGGCTCAGTCGGGCCCTTTTTTTGATTCTTCTTCTAACGTTCAGGCGAGCATGCAGTAAATATGCAAAATAAAGAAAAGGAAGATGCCAAAAAAAACAAAAACAAAAACAAAAAAAAAAAAACAAAAAAAAAAAAAAAAGATGGAGCTGGTGGAGAAAAAGAATAATAACATGTATATGAAGAAGAAAAAGAAAAATGGAAGAAGAAGAGGAAGAAGAAGAAGAAGAAGAAGAAGAAGAAGAAGAAGAAGAAGAAATGACCTTGTTTGCTTCGTACAGAAGCAAAAGCTCCCGCTTCCGCCAGTTGCAAATCATAGGCGGGTTCGTGGGGTTACCGACGTAGAGGAGCCACGCGGGCTTCACCTGCTTCTCGAAGTCCATCGGCGACGGATCAAGCATGCAAGAGTGTTTAAGGTTAAAACCAAAAAAACCCATGAGCTGATATTGGATTTCGTCAGCCTTGCCATCGCCGTCAGTGTCGACCTCGCGCGCAGCAAAAATGAAGCGCTTCGATCCTGCAACATCCAAGTATAAAAAATATGTGCAGCTTGTGAATTTTGAAAAACATACAGTACCTCGATTGACTTGCGCAGGAGTCTTCTTGCGCCAACCAATGGGAAAGACAATGAAGAGCCTGCAAATAAAAAATAAACAATCAGTTTATAAAAATCTTTCATACTTATAGGGAAAAAGACCCGGGAGCACAAGGTGAAGTTTCACCCTCACATGTCTCCACTTGCGTGGACGCCTTCAGTTCGAAATTGTTGTACTTTGTAAGTGCAACGTCGAGCGCGAGCGCCCCCTCCCGATGTTTGTTGTCCTCGGATGTGAACTTAAAGTGCAAGCTAATTAAAGCAGCAGCAAAAGAGGAATAATAATAATAATAATAAAAAGAGAGTTTAAATTAAAAAAAAATGGCAGCGCTTCCCGTTAGAAGAAATATACTCGAAAAAAAAAACAGGGAAAGGCTCACTGATAACTGATAGAAGGCCACACACACTAGCTAACTATACTAAAGCTAAGTATCTATACTCCCCTCTCTAAACTATGCTATCGAATAATAATAATAACAATATAATAATAATAATAATAATAATAATAATAATAATAATAATAATAATAATAATAATATGTATCGTCTGCCAATTGCTGAGCCAAAAGGCCATGTGCATCCAGTCCTCCATTCCATAAGGAAAGTCTCCACACCAATCGGTGGAATAAAGGAAGTGACGGCATAGAACATTAATCTAGGAGCTTTATACCAATCAGCCCATGGAAAGGGGCCGATGGCCTATGTACTCCCTAAATAATAATAATAATACTATATCTGAGGCGTACTGATGCAGCTAATGGCATATCCTCAACGGACATAAGCCTCCAATACCCTTTTTCGAGGTCCTCCACCCCCCCGTGTCAGTCTCTCGCCTGATGATCGGGGCCACCGATGGAGCTCCTGAGGGCAAGACTGCACTAAGCCGAGGTTATTCCGCAGTCCCAGCAACCTCTTGCAAGACGTCACCGAATGTGCAAGTGCATACACCAAGCGCGGTTGCTAGAGCTGCCTCAAAACCCCACCCATAACAATCTGGTGTCTGCTGGGTCCTGGGCTATCAACCAGCATATGCGGAGTTTAAGATCTTTTACGCGCGCAACGACCCTCCTCCCCAGCATCTACCACCAAAGGGTTATGAGTTAGCGTCACAGTTTAACGCCTTGAGGCCATTGGGCTGAATAATAATAATAATAATAATAATAATAATAATAATAATAATAATAATAATAAATAATAAAAGAGGAACAGAAGAAAAAGCTAATAATAATAATAATAATAATAATAATAATAATAATAATAATAATAATAATAGTGCTTCTCTGTCAATGGCTGATGCAAATCTGCACATGCGCCTCCATCGTCTCACCCGTGAGGAGAGTACGAAGAATTGACGATAGGCTCTAATGACACCCCCGCAAGGGCAGTTCCAACACTTCCAGACGGACCGGTATGTTCAATGAAAATACTGGTGGCACCGACGGGAATCGAACTGGCGACAGGGCCCAGATGGTAGAACTTGACCACTGGGCTATCACGGTGTCCATAATAATAATAATAATGATAATAATAATAATAATAATAATAATAATAATAATAATAATAATAATAATAATAATAATAATAATAATAATAATAATAATAATAATAATAATAATAGTGCTTCTCAGTCAATGGCGAATGCATTTCTGCACATGTGCCTCCATCGTCTCACCCGCGAGGGGAGTACGAAGATTTGACTATAGGCTCTACTGACACCCCCGCAAGGCAGCTCCAAGCCTTCCAGACAGACCAATACTTTCAAAGAAAATATCCTTTGAAAATACTGGCACCGACGGGAATCGAACTGGCGACAGGTCCCAGATGGTAGACCTTAACCACTGGGCTATCGCGGTGCCACATAATAATAATATAATAATAATAATAATAATAATAATAATAATAATAATAATAAAATAATAATAATAATAGTGCTTCTCTGTCAATGGCTGATGCATTTCTGCACATGCGCCTCCATCGTCTCACCCGTGAGGGGAGTACGAAGAATTGACGATAGGCTCTAATGACACCCCCGCAAGGACAGTTCCAACACTTCCAGACGGACCGGTATGTTCAATGAAAATACTGGTCCGGACGGACCGGTATGTTCAATGAAAATACTGGTGGCACCGACGGGAATCGAACTGGCGACAGGGCCAATAATAATAATAATAATAATAATAATAATAATAATAATAATAATAATAATAATAATAATAATAATAATAATAATAATAATAATAATAATAATAATAATAATAATAATAATAATAATAATAATAATAATAATAATAATAATAATAATAATAATAACAGTATGAAATTAAAAAAAAATGACAGCGCTTCCCGTTAGAGGGATTATACTCGAAAAAAAAAGACAGGGAAAGGCTCACTGATAGAAGGCCACACACACTAGCTAACTATACTAAAGCTAGTAACTAACTCCTTTCTGTAAACTATGCTACAGTATCCAGTAATAATAATAATAATAATAATAATAATAATAATAATAATAATAATAATAATAATGATAATAATAATAATAATAATAATAATAATAATAATAATAATAATAATAATAATAATAATAATAACAATAATAATAATAATACCAGTCTTGATAATCTAATCCGGATAGGAATGTGAAAATTCCTTTGTGGGCCCACACGCGAACCTTCCCCGAATCCAGAGGGGGAAACCCACTCAGCTGGTCATCCTCCTCTTCCTTCTTCTTCCTCTCCTCCTCCTCCATCTTCTTCTTCTCCTCCTCCTCCTTCTTCCTCTCCTCTTCCTCCTTCTTCTTCCTCTCCTCCTCCTCCTCCTTCTTCTTCTTCCTCTCCTCCTCCTCCTTCTTCTTCTTCTCCTCCTCCTTCTTCTTCTTCTCCTCCTCCTCCTTCTTCTTCTTCTCCTCCTCCTCCTTCTTCTTCTTCTCCTCCTCCTCCTTCTTCTTCTTCTTCTTCTCCTCCTCCTTCTCCTCCTCCTCCTCCTTCTTCTTCTTCTCCTCCTCCTTCTTCTCCTTCTCCTCCTCCTCCTTCTTCTTCTTCTTCTTCTCCTCCTCCTCCTCCTCCTTCTCCCTCTTCTTCTTCTTCTTCTTCTCCTCCTTCTTCTTCTTCTTCTTCTGCTCCTCCTCCTTCTTCTTCTTCTTCTCCTCCTCCTCCTTCTTCTTCTTCTTCTCCTCCTCCTCCTCCTTCTTCTTCTTCTCCTCCTCCTTCTTCTCCTTTTCATCCTTCTTCTTCTTCTTCTCCTCCTTCTTCTTCTTCTCCTCCTTCTTCTTCTCCTTCTCCTTCTCCTTCCCTTTGTCCTTCTTTTTTTGCTTCTCCTTCTTCTCCTTCTCCTTCTCCTTCTCCTGTCTCTTCTGCCTTTTTGCGGAAGGAGCTTCTCCCAATCCGTCGTCCCAGGGCACAGGCTTATTCTTGAGCAGGATCCCTACGATGCATGCATTATAAATACATACATACATACATAATACCTTGTGCATTCCAGGTGTAGCTGAAGCCGCGGACCAACTCCTCCAAATCGCCTTTGCCCTGCATGTTGCACATTAAATAAATAAGTAAGTAAGTAAGTGAGCAAGCATATACCAGATCATGCTTGCAAAAGACGGCGTGGGGAATCTCCACACAATCAAAGGGCAGCACGTCTGCAGACCCGTTGATTTTAAGGAACAATTCCCCACGCGAATTTTTGAGAATGGCTTGCAGAGTCTTGGCAATGTGCTTCGTAGACATGCCAGAGTCAGAAAGTGATCCTACACGTTGACAAACGAGCAAAATGAGTTGAATTCCAAAGACATAACTACCAGTCAGCGCCTTCAACCTTAAAATTTTTCTCGGGCCGGTCTGAAATTTGAACGTGTGGAAAAAGGGTCATGTTATTATCAAACTTTTGTGCAGAGATTTTATTAAGAGCATGACATTTCGAGAAGATGTAACAGCATTCCCGCTCTTTCCCCAGCTCAGAATGAGCGGGAATGCTATTCTTTTTTTCTGTACACAACAATCTGTGGAAAAAACTCTGCACAAAAGTTTGTGAAAAGCGACCGGCATGATTTTGCATTTCCTTCCTACGTACTCTCAACTCATGTCATCCCTTGCATGTTTCTGCTATAACGTGTTTGTTGAAGCTATAAATGTCATTTCCTAACATTGCACGACCCAGCTTAATCTATTTTTCATAAACCAGCAATTCGATGAAACTCGTTTTTGGATTGCTGTTTTGCAAACTTTTGTGCAGAGATTTTATTGAGAACATGACATTTCGAGAAAATGTAACAGCATTCCCGCTCTTTTCCCAGCTCAGAATGAGCGGGAATGCTATTCTTTTTTTCTGTACACAACAATCTGTGGAAAAAACTCTGCACAAAAGTTTGTGAAAACCGACCGGCATGATTTTGCATTTCCTTCCTACGTACTCTCAACTCATGTCATCCCTTGCATGTTTCTGCTATAACGTGTTTGTTGAAGCTATAAATGTCATTTCCTAACATTGCACGACCCAGCTTAATCTATTTTTCACAAACCAGCAATTCGATGAAACTCGTTTTCGGACTGCTGTTTTGCAAACTTTTGTGCAGAGATTTTATTAAGAGCATGACATTACGAGAAGATGTAACAGCATTCCCGCTCTTTTCCCAGCTCAGAATGAGCGGGAATGCTATTCTTTTCTTCTGTACACAACAATCTATGGAAAAAACTCTGCACAAAAGTTTGTGAAAACCGACCGGCATGATTTTGCATTTCCTTCCTAGTACGTACTCTCAACTCATGTCATCCCTTGCATGTTTCTGCTGCAACGTGTTTGTTGAAGCTATAAATGTCATTTCCTAACATTGCACGACCCAGCTTAATCTATTTTTCACAAACCAGCAATTCGATGAAACTCGTTTTTGGATTGCTGTTTTGCAAACTTTTGTGCAGAGATTTTATTGAGAGCATGACATTTCGAGAAGATGTAACAGCATTCCCGCTCTTTTCCCAGCTCAGAATGAGCGGGAATGCTATTCTTTTCTTCTGTACACAACAATCTGTGGAAAAAACTCTGCACAAAAGTTTGTGAAACTGACCGGCATGATTTTGCATTTCCTCTTCAATATATTATTATTATTATTATTATTATTATTATTATTATTATTATTATTATTATTATTATTATTATTATTATTGTTGTTGCTTGGAGCTGCCTTGCGGGGGTGTCAGTAGAGCCTATCGTCAAATCTTCGTACTCCCCTCACGGGTGAGACGATGGAGGCACATGTGCAGAAATGCATTCGCCATTGACTGAGAAGCACTATTATTATTATTATTATTATTATTATTATTATTATTATTATTATTATTATTATTATTATTATTATTATTATTATTATTATTATTATTATTATTATTATTATTGAGTCTTTGGAGCGGAGCCGCGTCACCGAACGGCCCCGTGCTACCAATGGAGGCACATGTCCGACAGGATCAAAGGCCAATTGACTGATAAATCTATTATTATTATTATTATTGTTATTATTGTTATTATTATTATTATTATTATTATTATTATTATTATTATTATTATTATTATTATTATTATATAGCATAGTTTAAAGAGGGGAGTATAGATACTAGCTTTAGTATAACTAGCTAGTGTGTGTGGCCTTCTATCAGTGAGCCTTTCTCTGTCCTTTTTTTTTTTAGTGATTCCCTCTAACGGGAAGCGCTGCCATTTTTTTTCATGTGTATTTCAAACTTTAGGTATGCCATGCTGAGGGCTAGCAAGGCGCCGATATATGTGGCACACCGTGGTGGTGGCTACGGAGTCTTTGCTGATAAATACCTTCCTCCTTCTTTTCAGCTTGGGCTCCTCGAACCAGGAGGAAAGTCTTTGCGTGCTGCAGATCATGCTGCATTTTCTGATCATTTCACTATGAAAATTGGGAGTTCCCTGCAAACAGGGATGCATCCAATTAAATTCATTAACGAATCGAGCAGGAATGCAATGCATCTCATCAACTCTTCATCGCAAGGGTTCAACAAGCTCGACGATGACACTTGCCGACCGAACGTGAAGGTAAATTATGTTAGTTGTTACATACATCCATGCAATGTAAGTTTTTGTTACGTGTGTTGTATTTTTTCTATAAATATTGTTGTAAATAATGTCAGGTCAGCAAGGGTACTCCTATTGTGACTGTCACCACCGCAATATCGAAAGATCAAGAGATTTTGCTCAGCTATGCACCTAATCCAGACCTAGAGATAGCTACGCTGCCAAGCGATGCACATCCGGTCTGGTTGAAAGAGGCTGCCAAGGAAGGAGCTAAAATCCCAGTTTTCCTGTTCGAGACTGACATTGGTCATGTATGTTTCATCGTTCCTGAGAAAGAACATCCGCTTCCACTTAAGTCAATTTCCTTGCTTCATGAAGCAAAGGTTGAACTTTTAGCGTCGGTCAGCAGTATTAGTTCTGATGGAAAGCAACCGCTCTCCAGGTCATCATCTATTCCGCCGGAAAAAAAGAGGAAGCTTCTCGACAGCGTGTCCTCAATTTCAGATAGTCGCCGCACGCTTCTGCCCAGGGAAAGCTCGGACATTACAGTCATCACAGAAAAATCAAGCTTGAGTGATGCACAGGTAAAAAATAAATAAATGAAAATTATTACTGAGAAGATTCTTTTTTACAGGCAGGTGTTCCTGACGTTGATGCTAACCTCGACAGCTGGAAACAGTCAGACAGTTCTACTGTCACTACAGGATATGATGTTAGTAGCTGCAGCAGCTCTAGACTATATCTTCCTACTGGCTCCATGGTAATTTTTTTTCTCTACCTGTCTATGTTCATGCTGGTTAATGTTCATAAGCGATCTTGTTTGCGTAGAACGTCGACGAAGAGTGTTCAGATACGGATTCAAACGGTGATGCTGCATCTATCAACCCTGGATTGCTTCCTCCTCTGGTCGGCGTGGACGATGCGGAATTATCCAACGAGCTTCGATTGAACTTCGACGAGCTTATGGAATCGAATGAGCTGTTGTATAACATCATGAGATTATCACCAATTCCTTACAGCAGACCACGTAAGAATCCAACGCGCCCCTACACGATGAAAAGTCGCACGAAAGGTGCAGTGAAGCTTCAGAGACCGTCTGCGCTCCAAAAACTGTTGGGGATTACCTTCGCCGACTTGGACAGGGAAGTTAAGTCTGTCTGCTGCAAAAAGTGGAAGTGTTATTCATTTATCGACACGCGTGATGTGCTTTACACGAGAGCGAAGAATGCGTCATCGTCTCTCAGTGAGCTTTATTCTTGGGCAGCTTCGCAGCTTGAATCGTTTCAAACAAAAACTGGATCGTTTCAGTATATGTATTTAACGGAGGCTGTGTGCAAAGTAGCCTGGCAGCGTATCTACGGGATCGGTGATAAAGTTTTGTCAAGAGCACACAAACTTCTTGCAAATAACACGAAGGTTTTGACAAAAAGCTACTCAACCGTTCCTGAAACAGAAGATGTGGTAGCAGTATTACTCTGCGAGAAGTTCATGGAGAGTTACCCGGAGATATGCAGCGACGGAATATGGAGGATGCAAGAAATGGCTCAGGACGCAGGAGTCCAAAACTATGTTCGCGAGAATTGGAAAGATATGTGCCTTCGGTTTGGTTGTTCGAAACGAGTTGATCCAAATAATCCTCCGACAGACAATACGATCAACAAAGTTTGGCGCATGGATTTTCCGCACGTCAAGTTTGTCAGAGGTATTATGCATATTTTCGTTATCATTACTTATTACAGGTTTGTTTTGCAGAAGGAGATTTCTCAAAATGCGAGATCTGCACAGAGCTTGCTGCTGATCATTCTAACGGTTTCAGGACTGAAGTAGAAGCTCAAGAATGGCGTCGCCGTAGCAGGCTTCATCACAAAATTCACAGGGCGTGCCGCGTTGCCAGCATGCAGCGCAAGAAGGCAGCACCAGCAGATTTTGCTGCCACAGTCATATCAGCCGATATGAAACCGCCAGTGAAGATCCCATCTTGCCGCCGCGCCGCGAAAGATTTCAAAGGAAAAATTGTGTTTCGCCTTTGCGTTGGAATCAATACCTGCTACACTACCGATACGCATTTTATTCTGACGTACCTTGAAGGCGCGGTAGAACACGGCGCGAACAGCAACATTACTATGCTTGCCGCACTTTTACATTGGCAACTTTGGAACCCTCGCACAATGCAAGCGTGGAAATTATATCTTGAGTGGGACGGAGCTGGTGATAACACCGCGTGGGCGATGCTGGGTTTCCTTGGGCTCAATGTCGTTGACAGAGGAATCCGTTTCCAAGTAGAGTCACATCGCAAGCCACCAGGGCACGGGCACGATGGAGATGATCAGGAATTTCGAGTTATGGATATCGGGTGGAAGAGCACCTTCCTGACAACTAACATCGCTCAAGCGTTATTAAAGCTCATTCTTGCATTCAAGAAGCAGCACAAGAAGAGGCATGTGCTGGTTGTTCTCGGATGTAACTACGACTGGATGACTCATTTTAGCCCGTGTATGAACAAGAGTTTCAAAAACTACAACAAACCCTTGGCATATAGAATCACCAAGAAAGATCCTGACGCTTTGCCGACTGTAGAGATCGCTACTTGGGGAGACGCACAGGATTTTCATGGAGTGCGTGATGATCCCAGAGGAGAACCGATCAATTTGTTTATCGGACGCCCCGGTAATAATATTATCTATCTTTCTCTTTCTCTCTCTCTCTCTATATATATATATATTATTCTCTCTCTTCTTTCTCTCGTTCTATCTATCTATCTCTCTCTCTATTTATGACAGCGACCGACATGCCTCCCAAGCTTCCAGTCGGCTACTTCGTCAATCCGCGCCTGAAGAAGGATATTCGTGCTTTGGCTACTAAATACCTAGGGCCGGATGAGCGAGCACATGTGGAGGAAATGTTAGCAGGTGGAAATTTGACCAGAGTAGAGGTGGATGGAGATTACTTCGAAGGCGGCCTGCCGGCCGTCCTGCTCATATGTCTGTGTCGATGCAAAAGGCAAGGAATGGAGAGCAGAATTTCGATTGATCGACGAGCTACCTGTAAATTTGGATGGAGTTTGCCTCAAGAACGACAGGAGAAAATGAACGCACTTTACGCGTTTGACCGATGAAGAGCTGCTGTCCTTACCACGCACTTATTTTGTTAATGAAGGACGTCCTCCAGCTCACCCGAGATGGCGTGGTGCAAGACAGCTTACTAGCGAAGAAAAGCAGGAGCAGGATTTAGCATTTGGAAATGCTTCTGAGCCTTGGCGGAAAATTCTCACGTTGCTAAGATCGTCAGAGGAAAAAAAGCAATTTGCGTCCAAGCAGATGGTAGTTAGCGAATTGAAATCATGGATGAGAATGCATGGTGTTGCAACGCAAAACTCCGATCGGAAACAGTTCAAGAAGGCAGAGCTTATTGAACAAGCGTGGAACCATTTCGAACGATGCGACTGTGGGTTCCCTGAGGAAGAAGAGCTTGGTGCTGCTCAGCCTGCAGAACCAGTGGCAGATTCAGAGGATGACTTATCTGATACTTCATCTTCCAGTTCATCAACTGACTCATCGTCTGATCGATCTTCTGGTTCAGAGGAAGAAAAGCATGGTATTAGTTTTCTTCTTCTTCTTCTTCTTCTTCTTCTTCTTCTTCTTCTTCTTCTTCTTCTTCTTCTTCTTCTTCTTCTTCTTCTTCTTCTTGTTCTTCTCCTCCTTAACATGATGCTATCCATATTGTAGATGATTCAGATCGCTCCGACGCAAGTTGGAGAATGCGTAACTCAGGAATCCGTTTGCGCGGACGTC
>WBZZ01000701.1:0-2500 GCA_019918135.1 Paulinella micropora
TGAGTTATCCTACCAACGGTTCAACATGCTCAATAATCGGCTTGAACAGAAATGATATTATTACCAGGCTCAAATACTAACTAACTAGCTCTTACACTTGACTCTTGAAGTCACGTGAGTCCAAATAATGCCGGACTAGCTCAGAGTCCAAATAATAACTAAATCATAAGTATGATCATCACGGTAATGATTCATGTAACTCGATTTTATTAAATAGCAAAATGCTTAATCAGAAAACATGAAAGATCAAAGGACCGATCGTTCGACCCTCGCTCCCTTTCTTGCTCAAAGACAATCGTATGCCTTTTGTGAGAATTGCTGTGCTCGCTTCCGAGAAGCGGTTTCAGTGGTATGCCACTACGTAGGAATCGGCACTATCATCGGCACGGTATGCCGTCAGCCAATACTTTTTCACAGAAGCGTAACCCGGCCCGGCCGGTTCAATACAGTAGCAGATTGTCGGCAAAAATACGTAAATAGCGTAAAAATTGTAAAAAATAAGTTGGAAAAAGACTTGAAAAGATATAAAATAGATGTGCATTAGGTCAACTGAACTTGAACGTAAGCATATAGGTAGTGGTAATAATACTATAGTACAAAAAATAATAATAATAATAGCGAGGATAATAATAATAATGATAATGAAAAAATAATAATAATACTAGGCTAATACTAATAATAATAATAATGATAATGAAAAAATAATAAAAATAATCATAATAATAACTTGATAACAATAATGTTAATAATAATAATAATAATAATAATAATAATAATAATAATAATAATAATAATTTCGTAAAAGTAAAATAAAATATGAGGGAAGAGGAACATCCCAGTAAAGAACGTACAGGGTAACTATGGTTAAGGAAACAAAAAAAAAAAAAAAAAAAAAAAAAAAAAAAAAAAAAAAAAAAAAAGGGAAAGAAAAAAGAAAAGAAAAAAGGCCTAACTAACCAACAAGAGAGAGAAATAGTAGAAAGTCCCACAATCGTATCGCCACGCGGTCGCCGAAAGACTTCCATCTTGCTCCAACGTAGCATTCGCTCGACTCCAACAAATCGCCAGTTGAGTGGCTAAATATTAACTAGCTCTTACACGCCGCCCTTTTCCCTTCCATCTTCACGAAAGGAAAATATTCTTCAAGATGGTGATTGAAAGTTGATACTCAACTTATTTGAGGAGAGGCACAACATGAACTCCATGCACATCGCTGCGCTCCTTGCCTACAGAGAGACGACACAGAAGATTCAATACATACACATACATACATACATACACCGAATATCATTCATGGAAATCTGATTGGTGATAATTACTATATATATATATATATCCATATATGTATATATATATATGTATATTGTGAAATGCTAACTCTTGAGAAATGAAACCGCCGTGGTGAATAATTGCTAATCTTCATGCACATCGCATACATTATTACATGTAATATATACATATACAACAATTATTTCATGCACATCGCTGCGCTCCGCATCTACATAGACGACAAAGAGCATTAAATACGTACATACATATATATGCAAACATGCAGACGTGCATCGAATACCACTCACCGATATTTGATATTAACTACTAAATACTAATTTTCACAAAATTAAACATCGCGGATGTTGGCTCCTAAATTGACAATGTGTAAATCGTATGGGTCTATGTATGTCTATATGTAATGTAATGTAATGTAAACAATGTGTGTACGTAATGTAAGCACCTGCATAGTTGACGCCGCCAGGAATCTGGAAGGCCGTAACGGTGTCTACAGTGTTGGTAGAGCGCAGCACATCCACCAACTTGCCACTCTTGCCATCTATCATAGATAACAAGTACAAACACAAATATCTAAGTATGAATGTAGTATAAAGCATGACGGTATCAACAGTGTTGGTAGGGAGCAGTATATCGACCACCCTGCCACTCTTTCTATCTATAACATAATTACAACTATATAAACATAAACACATACATACTAACTCGGCCTGGTAGATCGCAGCACATGTTAATAATGTGTTATGTCGTGTATTACACTTTTGTATATGATATGTTACATGTTATGTGTTATCGTTGTTGATATTAGATAGATAGATAGATAGATAGATAGATAGATAGATATATAGATATTATAGATAGATAGAAAGCTCAGCAAGGCCCATTCCAGGCCACCAAACTCGGACGCTATCTATCTATCTATCTATCTATCTATCTATCTATCTATCTATCTATCTATCTATCTATCTATCTACTATCTACTATCTATCTATCTATCTATCTATCTATCTATCTATCTATCTATCTATCTATCTATCTATCTATCCATCCATCCATCTACCTATCTATATATCTATCTATCTATCTATCTATCTATCTATCTATCTATCTAGCTATAATCTTGTTCTTGATGTGACCCTTAGATAGCTCGATCATGCCCACCCCAGGACACGACTTTCTATCTATCTATCTATCTATCTATCTATCTATCTAT
>WBZZ01000701.1:7500-17500 GCA_019918135.1 Paulinella micropora
GGGGGGGGGGTGTGGAGAACTCACAATTTTCAGTTTTCCCCTCCCCTGCACACCCCTACTCCCAACACCTTTCAATAATAATAATAATAATAATAATAATAATAATAATAATAATAATAATAATAATAATAATAATAATAATAGGAATAACCTCGGCTTAGTGCAGTCTTGCCCTCAGGAGCTCCATCGGTGGCCCCGATCATCAGGCGAGAGACTGACACGGGGGGGTGGAGGACCTCGAACAAGGGTATTGGAGGCTTATGTCCGTTGAGGATATGCCATTAGCTGCATCAGTACGCCTCAGATATAGTAAATAATAATAATAATAATAATAATAAAAGTCTCCCTACGTATTCAATGCACATACAAGCACACACACGCAGGAAAGTACATATATAGTTTTTGCACAGAAAACAAGGAAAAAAAAAAAAAAATCTTTTCTCATTCTTTCTCTCTCTCTCCTACACATAGTAATACACAGAGCGATGGAGAAGCAGTGAGCAAAAGAAAAGTTCTATGTGATTACCAGTTCAGTTGCCAACGTTGCCATTTGTCTTGAAACATGTACGTATGCATTTACGTCTGCATGTGTGTACATATAATTAGGAAAAATCAGCGCAGTTGAATGCCAGCTATCAAACGCCTGTATGTAATACTATACTATGTATGCAATATTTACCTCCACGTTGCCCCCGGTGCGGGTGTTGCCCTGTGGTAGGTAGATAGATATATACATAGATAGATGTGGGGATAGAGAAGGATGGGATTTATAGACATGCGTACAACTGTAGAGATAGATCATGCTGGTGCAAAAAGCTGCATGTACCTGGTCTTGAAAGACGCGGCGAGGCATGGGCTGGTTCTGGGGGTGGTGGTCCCCAGCTGATCACACATCACATACAATAGCACATAGTATTACATCTGGGGGTGGTAGCCCTCGTCTCATCACACATCACATAGAATAGCACATAGTATTACATCTGGGGTTGCTGGCCCTCGGCGGATCACACATTACATACAGTAGCACATAGTATTACATCTGGGGGTGGTGGCCCTCGTCTCATCACACATCACATACAATAGCACATAGTATTACATCTGGGGGTGGTAGCCCTCGGCGGATCACACATTACATACATCCTGGGGTGGTGGCCCTCGTCTCATCACACATCACATACAATAGCACATAGGATTACATCTGGGATTGCTGGCCCTCGGCTGATCATGATCACACATCACATACAAATAGCACATAGTATTACATCTTGGGTTTCTGGCCCTCGTCTAGTCAGACAGTACATACAACAGCATATACATACGTACATGCATACATACATACTCAATAAGCGTGCATCCATGCATACATACATACATATATACCACCAAGCTTAGATCGCCAGCTGCTTTGATCAGACATACATACATACATACATACGCAACAAGCAATATCGTCAATAACATCACAACACCAACAGTCATAGGGAGAGCGCTCGCGCGCGCGCGCGAGGGAGAGAGAGAGAGAGAGAGAGAGAGAGAGAGAGAGAGAGAGAGAGAGAGAGAGAGAGAGAGAAAGAAAGAAAGAAAGTAACGAATGTTATAGTTGGCATCCTTACATTGGAAAATATTTTGTAATCTATATGTAGAACGTGATCAATTATTTGAATTTCGTGTGTGTGTGTGTGTGTGTGTGTGCGTGTGTGTGTGTGTGTGAGAGAGAGAGAGAGAGAGAGAGAGAGAGAGAGAGAGAGAGAGAGAGAGAGAGAGGGAGTGAGAGAGAGAGAGAGCGAGAGAGAGAGAGATTAGATGATTGCACACCTTCGCCTGATCACCCCAAGAGAAAAGGGGAGTGTATGTATGTATGTATGTATGTATGTATGTATGTGTGTGTGAGGAGAAATTGATGAGAGAGAGAGAGAGAGAGAGAGAGAGAGAGAGAGAGAGAGAGAGAGAGAGAGAGAGAGAGTTTACAGTGTCGGGCGAGCGCCTCATCATCGAAAGCAAAGAGGGCAAACATCGATTGGTTCAGGCCCGCAGCTGTAAAACAATATCATATCTATTATATATATATATATATATATATATATAGTAGAGACAGATCAATAGATAAGTATGTGCATAAATATATAGATACATCGGAGAAAAAGGGGGAACATGGATTGTGTGCGAGGGGTTCTTATAAAATGATATGATGTAACTATGATAACGATATGATATGATGTGCGAAATGAAATGGCATATAAGATATGATATGATAGAAAGGCAGGCGCTAAACAGGTTAGGTCGCTAGCCACAATTTGACGTGTTTTGCAGGCGAGCCGGGCTGGCGATCCCGCAAAACACGTTGAATTTGGCGCGCCGCATATGTAGTTTTATCGGTAACTTGACCACATTTTATGGAGATGACCGATAAAAAACTGGTTTTATCGCGTGAACGGTGCCTTAGGCAGCTCATGGAGACGGACCAATAGTTAGATAAACAGATAAATAGATAGATAAATCAAAGGGCGAACATCGATTATGTGAGACTCGCTCCTGTGAAATAATATCTTGTGTGCATATATACAGTAGAGATAGACCAATAGTTAGATAAACAGATTAATGGATAGATATATCAAAGAAAAAGGGCGAACATCGAATGTGTGAGACAGCCTCCTATGAAACGATGTGACAAAATAGATAGATAGATAGATAGATCTGATATGACATGACCGGAGGTCGCGACACCCGCATTCAAGTAGACAGTCTTCTTGTTCTATTGTTCAAAATATATATGTATATTTATACGTGAAAGTATATGTAATGCAGTCACTTGTCAAGCGAGTTAGTAAGTAATATATGCATGCATGTTAGTGTGTGTGTGAGTGCGTGTAGAAAGACTTGTTTGGATATTATATATATATATATATATGTATGTATGTATGCATGTTAGTTTACCAAAACGCCACCGCAGCCCGCACCGTAGACAACGGCATTCCCATACTCCGCCCTAAAATACAATATTTACATTATTATTATTATTATTATTATTATTATTATTATTATTATTATTATTATTATTATTATTATTATTACAGCCCAATGGCCTCAAGGCGTTAAACTGTGACGCCAACTCATAACCCTTTGGTGGTAGATGCTGGGGAGGAGGGTCGTTGCGCGCGTAAAAGATCTTAAACTCCGCATATGCTGGTTGATAGCCCAGGACCCAGCAGACACCAGATTGTTATGGGTGGGGTTTCGAGGCAGCTCTAGCAACCGCGCTTGGTGTATGCACTTGCACATTCGGTGACGTCTTGCAAGAGGTTGCTGGGACTGCGGAATAACCTCGGCTTAGTGCAGTCTTGCCCTCAGGAGCTCCATCGGTGGCCCCAATCATCAGGCGAGAGACTGACACGAAGGGGTGGAGGACCTCGAACAAGGGTATTGGAGGCTTATGTCCGTTGAGGATATGCCATTAGCTGCATCAGTACGCCTCAGATATAGTAAAAATATTATTATTATTATTATTATTATTATTATTATTATTATTATTATTATTATTATTATTAGCGCCGTAGATAAGGGCTTACCATACTCCGCGCAATCATACATACATCCACGAATATTATTATTATTATTATTATTATTATTATTATTATTAGGGAGTACATAGGCCATCGGTCCCTTTCCATGGGCTGATTGGTATAAAGCTCCTAGAGTAATGTTCTATGCCGTCACTTCCTTTATTCCACCGATTGGTGTGGAGACTTTCCTTATGGAATGGAGGACTGGATGCACATGGCCTTTTGGCTCAGCAATTGGCAGGAGATACATTATTATTATTATTATTATTATTATTATTATTATTACTATTATTATTATTCAGCCCAATGGCCTCAAGGCGTTAAACTGTGACGCCAACTCATAACCCTTTGGTGGTAGATGCTGGGGAGGAGGGTCGTTGCGCGCGCAAAAGATCTTAAACTCCGCATATGCTGGTTGATAGCCCAGGACCCAGCAGACACCAGATTGTTATGGGTGGGGTTTCGAGGCAGCTCTAGCAACCGCGCTTGGTGTATGCACTTGCACATTCGGTGACGTCTTGCAAGAGGTTGCTGGGACTGCAGAATAACCTCGGCTTAGTGCAGTCTTGCCCTCAGGAGCTCCATCGGTGGCCCTGATCATCAGGCGAGAGACTGACACGGGGGGGTGGAGGACCTCGAACAAGGGTATTGGAGGCTTATGTCCGTTGAGGATATGCCATTAGCTGCATCAGTACGCCTCAGATATAGTAAATCTGCCTTGGAGTGTTGACTGTGACATATTTGAGGGAAATCCCGATGAAAAAACCTAGTCACACTTGCTAAACAGAGTTCCAGCCCAATGGCCTCAAGGCGTTAAACTGTGACGCCAACTCATAACCCTTTGGTGGTAGATGCTGGGGAGGAGGGTCGTTGCGCGCGTAAAAGATCTTAAACTCCGCATATGCTGGTTGATAGCCCAGGACCCAGCAGACACCAGATTGTTATGGGTGGGGTTTCGAGGCAGCTCTAGCAACCGCGCTTGGTGTATGCACTTGCACATTCGGTGACGTCTTGCAAGAGGTTGCTGGGACTGCGGAATAACCTCGGCTTAGTGCAGTCTTGCCCTCAGGAGCTCCATCGGTGGCCCCGATCATCAGGCGAGAGACTGACACGGGGGGGTGGAGGACCTCGAACAAGGGTATTGGAGGCTTATGTCCGTTGAGGATATGCCATTAGCTGCATCAGTACGCCTCAGATATAGTATTATTATTATTATTATTATTATTACTATTATTACTATTATTATTTTTACAACTACTACTACCACTATCATTAAAATCAGCTGCGTAGACAAGAGAATTACCATACTCCGCCCTATTATACGTACAGACAGTGTTACATACATACTTACAGAGACCAGAGCGTTGCCATACATACAAAGACCAACGAAAAACGATACAGCGAAATATAGCACAATACATACAATGTAATACTTTTCCTTGGTTCTAACCTATTCTATTCTAGTATTCTATGATGATTACCACGTTACATTATGTTATTCTATTTTACTATGTTACGTTATGTTGCACCTGATTTTCATGGGGGTGCTGGCCACGTCGATCACAAACAACCCTCCCCCTGCAACAAATAAAAGCATTTACCGCCCATTACTTCTAGTAAGAGATGGCTTGGAGGGAGATCTCGGACAAGCCATCTCTTTCTAGGGTAAAATTTCGATAGACCCGCCGTTTGTGGGCGGCATATATTCACGCCGGCCCGCACACCGCTATTTGCGCACAAATTTTCTTGTAAAACATGTCTTTCTGGTGTGCGGTGGGGCTGTTGGTGAACAGTTCAAAAAGAAATTTATTTTGTAGAAAGCATTTGTTCCTAAGAAAAGATAACTCAAGAAAGTAAAAAATAATATGAAAATATAACATAGTATGAAAAACATTAGAAAAATATCATAAAATAATTGAGATAAAGAAGAAACTAATCGTGCACCACAAAAACCACATTGTTCAGGTTGCAAGGTGCCACCCAGAAACGGTTGGTAAGATACCGCCGGGATCTTACCCAGTTGGTAAGATATCGCCGGGATCTTACGGTCTCGGAAGATCTCGCCGGTATCTTCGGTTTCTTCTCTTACGCCCAGAAACGGCGGGTCCGTCGAAATTTTACCCTGGTAATTAGTCTTAATGTGGTTAGCTTCCCGGGGAAATTGCCCGGGGCCGATCGGAAGCTAACCACATGAAGACTAATTACCAGGGTAATTGGCGGTGAATGCTTTTATGTGCAAATGTAGCATATTCATCGTATACGCAGGGTCAGGAACCCCCCCCCCCCCCCCCCCCCCCCCCCCCCCCCCCACTGCAAGTGTGACATAACCATTCATACCTACCTACATACATTTATTACATACTACCACTACTCCTGATGATACTAATACCACAGTAATAGTAATGTTTATGCTAATACTAATATTCATGGTAATAGTGAACCTGTCAGCGTGATGTATAATACTAATACTAATACTTTTGTTTGCCTCGCCCACAATGACAGGGCTAGGGCAGACGATTATACTAATACTACTACTACTAATAGTCACAGTCAACCTGCTAGAGTGACGTAGGCGTTGTTTTCCTCACTGATAATGACAGGGCTAGGGCAGATGATAATACTAATACTAATACTAATACTAATACTAATACTAATACTAATACTAATACTGATAGTGACAGTCAAACCTGCTAGAGTGACGTAGGCGTTGCTTTCCTCACTGATAATGACAGGGCTAGGGCAGATGATAATACTAATACTAATACTAATACTAATACTAATACTGATAGTGACAGTCGAACCTGCTAGAGTGACGTAGGAGTTGTTTTCCTCGCTGACAATGACAGGGCTAGGGCAGATGACAATACTACTACTAATACTAATGCTGATAGTGACAGTCAACCTGCTAGAGTGACGTGGGCGTTGTTTTCCTCGCTGACAACGACAGGGCTAGGGCAGATGATAATACTAATACTACTACTAATGCTGATAGTGACAGTCAACCTGCTAGAGTGACGTGGGCGTTGTTTTCCTCACTGACAATGACAGGGCTAGGGCAGACGATAATGCTAATACTACTACTACTACTACTAATAGTCACAGTCAACCTGCTAGAGTGACGTAGGCGTTGTTTTCCTCACTGATAACGACAGGGCTAGGGCAGATGATAATACTAATACTAATACTAATACTAATGCTGATAGTGACAGTCAACCTGCTAGAGTGACGTAGGCGTAGTTTGCCTCGCTGAGAATGTAAGGGCTAGGACAGATCACCAAGTTGTTAGGACGTCCTCCTGCCTAATAGTATTGTTACAGAGAGATAAATAAATAGATAAATACATAATAATGTAGTTAGATAGATAGATAGAAAGATAAGTAGCATTAGTGGGGCAGATCATTAAGTTGTTAGGACGTCATCCTGCCTCATAGTATTGTTATAGATAGATAGATAGATGAATAAATATATAGATATATACGTAATAATGTAGTCAGATAGATAGATAGATCAGTTGTATTAGTGGGGCAGATCACCAAGTTGTTAAGACGTCCTCCTGCCTTATAGTAGATAGATAGATAAATGTTTATATAGATACATACATAATAATATATATAGATAGAAAGATAAGTAGCATTAGTGGGGCCGATCACCAAGTTGTTAGGACATCCTCCTGCCTAATAGTATTGTTATAGATAGATAGATAAAGAAATATATAGATATATACATAATAATGTAGTTAGATAGATACATAGAAAGATAAGTAGCATTAGTGGGGCAGATCACCAAGTTGTTAGGACGTCCTCCTGCCTAATAGTATTGTTACAGATAGATAGATAAATAAATAGATACATACATAATAATGTAGTCAGATAGATAGATAGATAGATAAGTAGCATTAGTGGGGCAGATCACCAAGTTGTTAGGACGTCCTCCTGTCTAATAGTATTGCTATAGATAGAAAGATAGATAAATAAAAATATAGATTATATACATAATAATACATATAGATAAATAGATAAAAAGATGAGTAGCATCAGTGGGGCAGATCACCAAGTTGCTGGTATTGCTCTAGATATATAGATAAATAAATATATAGATATATACATAATAATGTAGATAGATAGATAGATAAGTAGCATTAGTTGGGCAGATCACCAAGTCGCTAGTAGTAACGTCCTCCTGCCTTAATAGTATGGTTATAATTAGATAGATAAATAGATATTTAGATATATACATAATGATGTAGATAGATAAATAGATAGATAAAAAGATGAGTAGCATTAGTGGGGCAGATCGTCAAGTTGCTAGTATTGTTATAGATAGATAGATAAATAAATATATAGATATGTACATAATAATGTAGATAGATAGATATATAGATAGATAGATAAGTAGCATTAGTTGGGCAGATCACCAAGTCGCTAGTAGTAAGGTCCTCCTGCCTAATAGTATGGTTATAGATAGATGGATAGATAAATATATAGATATATACAGAATAATGTAGATAGATAGATAGATACATAAGTAGCATTAGTGGGGCAGATCGCCAAGTTGCTAGATAGGTACATAGATAGATAGGTGGGTAGATAGATAGATAGATAGATAGATAGATAGATAGATAGATAGATAGATAGATAGATAGATAGATAGATACCTCGCCATTGGGCCATCGGCACATCCGTTCTGTTTGCAGTCTATCTATCTGTCTATCTATCTGTCTATCTATCTATCTATCTCACGTTCAAGTTGTGGGGGCGGCATATAGATAGATAGATAAATAATAACCAATAGATGAGATTTCGACTCATGTCAGAAAACAAGTTTCTAATGTCGTCAACCAAGGAGGTCTGTGGGCATTTACCCGATGCCCAGCTAAGCCATGAATTTGCACAGAATGGACTGATACAGGCGAGACCAGAAGAGCTCTCTCGACAGCATGTCTCATCGAGAGCCCAAAACCTCCTCAGTACGGAGCAGAGCCAGGGCTCGTTCCATAAGCGCCCCTTGCAGAACGAGCTCTCACCTCCATTACAGATGACCCAGTGAGCAGATGGAGTTTTGAGACGGCGGCAATCTCCGCAGAGCATCATCGACGACCAGGCAGTCTCACATAAACCGACAGAGCACTGTGGGTGGTAATCCGGGCTCAACAAGCAAGAAAGGGCACCCTGAGAAACAGGATTGTGCTCCCCCACGTTAATTTTGGCATGTGACTCATAGACGTATGGCTCGGCACACAAAGTGCACCCCACCACGGGCCCAGCACTCCCACACCATCCCCCAAACGGTCCGTCTGTCGACAGACTGGCATCCATTTCAAAAACTAAGCCCAAGGGAGGGTCAGTGACACCTCGAAAGATAAAATAGATAGATGAAATATCGACTAATGTCAGAAAAAAAGGAGCTTCTGATTTCGTCAACCAAGGAAGTCTGTGGGCAAAGTATTAACCCGATGCCCAGCTAAGCCGTGATGCTTGCACGGAAGGGACTAATACAGGCGATACCAGAAGAGCTCTCTCGACAGCATGTCTCAGCGAGAGCTCAAACCTCCCTAGTACCAGGCGGTGAAAGGGCTCCTTCCATAAGCGCCCTTTGCAGAACGAGCTCCCACCTCCATTACAGAGGACCCAGTAAGCAGATGGAATTTCGAGACTGTGGTGACAGCCTAGCATAGACCGACAGAGCACTGTGGGTTTTATTCCGGGCTCAACAAGCGAGAAAGGGCACCCTGAGGGAACAGGATTGTGCTTCCCGTCGCTATTTCGGCATGTGACTTATAGGCGTATGGCTAGGCACACATAAGGCACCCCACCACGGGCCCAGCACACCCACACCATCCCCTAATTGTCTGTCTGTCGACAGGAGGGTCAGTGACACCTCAAGTGGCCTTGGTGGGATCTCCAGGTGGAAGATAGATAGATAGATAGATAGATAGATAGATAGATAGATAGATAGATAGATAGATAGATACATAGGTAGATAGGTAGATAGATAGATAGATAGGTAGGTAGGTGGCAATCGCTACTACCTGTCCGTTGGGGCCCTGGGCACATCCGTTCTCTTTGCAAACACCGTTGGGAGTCAGGTCCCCGAAATCCGCCTACATCATCATCCGTTCATAGTTCTTAAGCTAGCTAGCTTCCTACCTACCACGCTATCTATATTATACTCATAGCTATCTACCTATCAACCATAGTCCTATTAAACGTGTAATTAACAACGACTTCAAGCCTTTCACTGTCATCCCAATCTATATGCGTGTGAATATGTACGTGTATATGTATATGATCTATATACTCACCAAGGAGTAATCACCAGTCATATCGCCCTTGAGTGGCCGACCTAGATACATACACATATACAACTACATAGATACATATTTGCATACATACAAACACATCGAGGTAGATAGATAGATAGATAGATATGGTCATGGTGGA
>WBZZ01000701.1:22500-25000 GCA_019918135.1 Paulinella micropora
CTAGGTAATTACCCTTGATGTGGTTGGCTTCCCGGGGAAATTCCCTGAATTTCGGAATTTCCCCGGTAAGCTAACCACAACAAGGGTAATTACATAGGTAATTGGCGGTGAATGCTTTTATGTGTAACAATCAGAACCGGCCGGCGCGGCCGAGAGCGAAGCGGTTGAAGTGATCGCTCATCGTAGTGTACTCTTACTAAGCACAAGGAACTTCTCCTGGCTTGTGATTATACTCGCTTTGATCACCAGCCTTCAGCCGCAGGGTGGGGCGGGTGTGTGTATGTGTGCGTTTGTTTGGGGGGGGGGGGGGGGGGGGGGGGGGGGGGGGGGGGGGGAGGGGGGGCAAGGGAGAGGATTCTAACATGCATAATTTTACATGTATGAGCAACATTGTCACACACATAAAAAGGATTACACTATATATATATATATATATATATATATATATATATAATATCTATGTCAATGTGTGCGTACAAGAGTGTACCTCTTTCCGTGTCCAGATCCACAACCAGCTCCCTTTGACTCCAAGGTCGCTCTAGATTATAATATATGTAGAGATGTTAAAAGATGTTGAGAGATGCTGAGAGTTGTTGAGAGATGTTAAGAGATGTTGCAAGTACCAGGGACATCCGGGCTGCGAGAGACAGAGAGAGAGAGACAGAGATTTTAAGGTATACCCTACCATTTACTTAAGGTATACCTTACCTTTTTAAGGCATACCTTGAATTTGGTATGAACAATACATATGTACTTGTGCGTAGGTAGATGGCTTGGTAGGCAGGTAGGTAGATAGATATAAGCAAATCCCACATACCCCAAACGAGCTCTGTAGATAGGTAGATTATATAGGTAGGTAGGTAGGTATTAGATAGGCAGCTAGGTAGGTGGGTAGATAGATAGATATATAGATATATAGATAGATAGATAGATGGATAGATAGATAGATAGATAGATAGATAGGTGGACACATTGAGCATCAGATGGGGCAGAAAGGCGATTGTGGGCAGAGAGGCAACAAGGTGGCAGCGGATGGGCAGACAGGCAATAGTGTGCCAGCGGTTGGTGCAACATGGCAATAGTGCGGCAGCGGATGGGGCAGAAAGGCAATAGTAGGGCAGCGGATGGAGCGCACTGGCAAGAGTGGGGCAGCGGATGAGGCAGAAAGGCAATAGTGGGGCAGCGCAGGGGGGCAAAAAGTAATAGTGTGACAGCGAACGGGGCAGAAAGGCAGTAGTGTGGCAGAGGATGGAGCAAAAAGGCAATTTTGCGGCGGCGGATGGGGCAAAAAGGCATTAGTTGGGCAACGTACTTGGCCAGCCACGCTGTTGGACTGGTCAGCTCCCCAAATCTCGTAATCGATGTCAAGATCGGCTCCGTCCTTGCTATCTCCATGACCTGAACGTCGTCATGTATGTATGTATGCACGTCGACACCTGGACCCAAATGCATACATATATACATACATATTTACATACATAAAATATTACATACAGAAATGCAGACTTACATAACCTGCACGCATATTACACACACATAATTAGGCGGTTTCTGAATGTATCTACGCTGATAACGGTGTGTGTATGTGTGTGTGCACTTAATATCATGATTTTTAAATATAAGTACTTAACCGATACTCAGCAGCAGTGGAGTGGTAACGTAGCAGTGGTAGTAACATTATTCCTGGAAGGTGTTCGGAGTAGGGGCAAAGCGGATTCTTTTTCTTTGGCTTGTGATGTCAATTTTTCTTCGAGAAAAAATTAATCTTTCTTTCCCCCCCCCCCCCTTTTTTTAAGGGGGGGGGGGGGATTTCGGTCCGATATCTACTGTAAAAAATTCGGCTTCAAAACTTTTTCTTTTCTCTAGTGCGGGAATCTGGAGTTGGGGCTCATACTTGCAGGATGTTAAGCCCCAGACTCGTTGTCGATGTTTATATGGTTATTTTGGAGTCCATGCAAATATTTACGTTAGGGGAGTGTCCTGAAACTGCCAAAATTCCTCTTTTTTGGCAGTATTGTCGGCTCCCCACAATTTGCATACCCTGTCGACTGGGAAAGGGGGTGGTCCGGGAGGCACCCCCCCCCCCCCCCCCGGGAACCCCGGCCCCGCAATTTGTGTACCCCAAGCGAATCATCTTGCATTTGGTACATTTTGGCATTCAGGACAAACCTAAAGAAATGTCTGAATTTCTCATAGGGCACCAGGAGGAGTTTGAGGCTGATGTCTGGCCTGACATATCCCCTTCGCGAGATCTCTTTGGATATTTTAAAGATTTCCCAGCATTCAGTACATTTTGGCACTTTGGAATTCGGGAGAAACGCCTAACCCAATCATTTATGGATTTTTGCCGGTACCTCCCCGCAAGATGCGTACCCCGCCGAATGGGAAAGGGGTGGTGGTGGTGGGGCGGGGGTTAGGGTTGGATCCTCCCCCCCGGGAACCCCAGCCCTGCAATATTCGTACCCGTTTTTTTTTAACCATTCTTTCAGGTGTTGGCGCA